>NJRP01000015.1:841640-859403 GCA_003063835.1 Aphaenogaster floridana | reverse complement strand
CATACATACATACGTTCGGACATTTTCTACTAATATGATTTCTCAACATTTTGGAACATTCTAAACCTATTTCCATCAAAATCTCGAAACATTTTTTTTCGATCACAAAGCTTCCTCTATGAGGAAACAATAAAATGAAGAAAATTTGCAGATTTTTTTTGTTAATATTTTTTCCTTAAATCTAAATAATTAAAAAATAATATTATAATATAGATAAATATTACAAAAATAATATTTTTGGTAACATTTTTATATCATAAAAATATATTATGAAAGAATTAATCTTTAATATTATTTTAAAAAGTTATAATTATACTATACTTTTTTATTGTAAAGATATTTTTAAAGATATAAAATTTTTTTAAGATATAAAAGATTATAAAATTTTTTTTCAGATATCCGAGAAAATTATTAATCTGTCTTGATAATCGTTTATTGATCTATTTACTGATAATCGTTGGTTCTGATAATGTAGTGTCTAATAATGAAAGTTTTAATTTCATTAAATGATACAAATCTTATTTTGCACGATCTCACAGACATCTGTAAATAACTGGTGTATAACGAATACGCGTGTGTTATGTAATATTAAAACGCACCGATATCGTCACACGTTCCTTGTGATCAATATGATAAAACTTTTCCAGAAGGTTCTTGTAATCGATGATTTCACATGCGTACATATTATCTTTACAACGTATCCACATGACTCACATACATTTGAAATAGAGTAACTATATTTAACAACGTATTTCTGCACATTTATGATAAAAAATAATTTACGTTCACCTATTTTTAGAATTATTGTTGATTTAATTATTACAGTAATAACTATTCAACTTACAATACAATGCAAAAATTACACGTAAGCATTACACGTGTTCATGCAATGTGTTAGCAAATTATACAATCCACTAATCGAATCCACTAATCTTAAACGTACAATTACAAAAAATCTAAAAATGATTTTAGATCTTTATATTATCACTAGATTTTTAGACTAGATTAAATTGATTTAGACTAGACTGTTATTATAATTAATTAAATTTCGGAAAATTAATTTTCAGAAATAGGTTAACAAAACTCCATTCCTGAATTCGGTTTAAATGATTTTGACTGTAATAGAATTGTAGTTCGAGTCTTAAAATTTGATGCCTTCAGATTTATTTTTAATGATGAAAAGATTAAAATGCAGGAAACGATGATATTTAGTTAAATATCCACAATATAGCGAATGTCGATGAGAAATCGGAGAAGTTTTTGGAGCGAATGAGAGAGCAGATAATTAATCTTGTAAGTATGGAAGGGTTCGATATCCTTTTTAATTTAATAGCCCTTAGGGAAACTTTTTTGCTCACCTGGCATAGTGGAAATCGATTTGGCACGGTTGAAGCCTCAATACGAGATGGTGGTTATCGTGTCTGCAGGTTGAGTTAAAAGCTCGTGTAATCTTATCGCTCGCGTAATCTTATTTGTCAAAATGTTTCACTCGTCTCTATCTCTTTTTTTTACTCTCCACATATGATACTGAACTTACCTAGAATATAGCGATATGATGTACTCCCTCGCCTTTCCTATGTCATATCATATTGATTGGTACAACTATTTTGTACCAATAATCAAAATTCTAAGAATTTCCCAAGATTTCTAAGAATTGTTAAATTTCCAAGAATTCAAAATTTCAATCACGAAAATTAGAAATCTTGAAAAAAAACTAACAAAATATTAGGAGAACATAATCGTCGAGAAGATTGTACTATTTAAAATTCCAAGAATTTTGAAATTTCCAAGAATTTTTCGTATTATGTAAATTGAATGTTATAATTAAACTTAGAAAATCTTTTTTTCCGAATGCAATAACTTTTAGAGCTCGGATTTTTGCTAATACATATATGTTTCAAAGCATGGGAATAGGGATCAATTAAAAAAATTTATTGTTTCATATTATAATACAATAATAATATAATTTATTGAACTTTTATTGTACATTAGTATTACAAATTATTATCGTTCGCTTGCATATTTATTCAGTCATACCCTCGCTTATCTATATACACAAAATAACGCTTGTTACAATAAGTTAATTTTTACAGCTTTTTTCTTATAAATAATTGTGATCAAAGTTGACGCTAGATAGCACCAACGAAATATTATTAAAGGTCATCAACTTTGAGCACATTTTTGTCACTACCAAAAGAGTTCCAGCTGGGCTTGGAGATAATTGAAGAATATTGATATGTATTAAAATGATTATATATATATACACAGGACCACAAATTTTTTTTTAATTGATACAAACTAGACCACGTGTACTATACGTATTTTGGGTCGCTGAAGTCGAATCCGTTGGCCGTTTTTGTCCACCACGTTAAAGTTTTTTGTAAATTGCAAAGAAATGTATTAAATCATTTGAAATTTTTAACCATAACCGACACAACAAATTCCTTTCAAGGGTTAAAAGTCCTAACAATGTGCTTAATTTTGATTGCAATAAAACTTCTCCAACATGTCACATACTGTAGTTATAATATGCCAAAATTCACTAAAATAACCCTTTTTTGCAACTTTAACTGCATAACCCGATGAGAACAGGTACGTGGAATCCACGTTGAATCCACATATCTTACGTGAATTACGTGGATAAGAATTCATCGACATGATATCCATTTTAATAATCCCATCAACATATTATACATCCAAAATCAACATATTATACACGTAAGATATGTGGATTCAACGTGGACTCCACGTACCTGTTCTCATCGGGAATTAACTCAAAATTGTGACGTGATAGAGCAATTTGGCCAGCGGCATTGTTTTTTGCGATCCAAAATCTATAAGAATCACCTACTCTGATCCCAGTTGATTTTCACAAATTTCTTTTTGTGATCCTGTGTTATTAATATAAATTTTCGGTCGCTGTTATAAATATCTGAGCAATTAACTTATAATAGTATTAAATTCATGATTTCTTATTATACAAATATTTTATGAGCATGCATATTTGTAACGCATATTTCATTGCAAATAACATTTTTTTTTTATCGAATTATTACTACATCGATAATCAAACACGGATGATAACAATAAAAATGTGCATTTTTAAATAAAATAATAAGTTTGTTGTCATAAATATATATACATATCTAAGACATATCATAATAGTAATAAATCATAAAATAAATATTATATTATGCGTTAATTGTAGGCACAATCATATTAAACTCATATATTACACATATGTATATTTAAACTGTACAGCCATTTTAAAATACGTCACTAAAGTAGTTTCCAGCAGTTACAGAGTTTTTATAGATGTCGCATTCGTCTCTCTCCGCAGTCTCCAATTGGTCTCCACTCTCCATAGCCTTTTCTGTTTATTCTCAATGTTCTCAATACGAGCAACACGTGGAGAGATCAGGTTGACAACATTTTTATGTATATTCCGATAAAAAGGCACGTAGTTCTTTCTTAAGGATGAAAGTCAAAGTGTTAAGCAGGAATCCTGATGAGTACTTACGAGAAACTAAACGGGACATTCACAAAAGTAAGTCTATCTAAATCGTGAAGCTAAGTCTAACCTAATCATGAAGAATAGAGCGATGATAATAGTAGCCTGTTGTGTTGTTATTCACTTTTTCGCAATTTTTAGAGGTTTCTTCGGTAACTTGGTTCAGAGTTATAGTTAATCGATTAAGAGCAAGAAAAAGAGAATGAAGTAAAAAATAGGTAGAGGTTAAGAGTTCAGACATATAATCCAATAATAGGGTTGAAGGCGCTACTCTCTTACCAGGGTTGGGCTAAGTGATGTATTATACTGTATAATACTGTAAAATACCATGTATAATACATGTATAATACATGTAAAATACCATTATAATACATGTTATTATACCATGTATAATACCATTTATACATGGTTATGTTTATTACTGTATAATACTTTATAATACCATGTATACCATGTATAATAAAATGTATAATGCTCACGTATAATACGTGCCCAACCCTGTCTCTCACAGCTAGTGAGAGATACACCCCCAAAAAATATATACATAGCGATGGGATACCGTTTTATTATTTGCAGTCCCGCGAAACTTTGATCCCGCTCTGCATCCCTTCCAAGCGACCAGGGAGTACACGAAAGCGTTAAACGCTGTTAAGCTGGAGAGGGTATTCGCGAAGCCGTTTCTAGGCAGTCTGGAAGGCCACAAGGATTCGGTGTCCTGCATATGTAAACATCCCTCTGAGTTGTCCACCCTTCTGAGCGGCGCATACGACGGCGAGGTGAGAACATGGAATCTCGGCCAGGGGACCTGCACACGCGCGTTTCTGGCTCACGATGGCATTGTTCGCGGCATCGCGTATGTGCCGGATGGAAAACATTTCGTTACTATCGGCGACGACAAGACGATCAAGACCTGGGACACCGTCTGCGCTGGCGGAGAGGAGGAACCTGTAAATACTATAGCCAGCAAAGTACGCAATTTTCGCATATAGTTTTCTTAAGACTTGCCAAATGTGAAAACTTTTTAAGCAATTTCTTTTATCCATAGACGGTACTAACTAGTATAACTCACCACCGAACGAAACCTGTATTTGTTACTTGTGGAGAAGGAATATGTCACATGTGGGAGAAAACTCGTAACGAGCCGCTTCGAACATTTAAATGGGGTGTGGATAGTTTAATCGACGTAAAGTTTAATCCTGTGCAGAAAGATCTTTTAGGTACGACATATGATGAAAGATTGTTAGATTTTCATTATATTTCTTCTGCATGCATATAAGACATCAATAAAATTTCAAACTATCTGTGCTTTATATTAAAATATTTTATCTTAAATTTAACTTCCAGCCTCTTGCGCCAGCGATCGCAGCATAATTTTATACGACACTAGAGAGACAGGACCTTTAAAAAGGGTATTAATGAAATTACGGAGCAATAAACTCTCTTGGAATCCCATGGAAGCTTTCGTCTTTACATGTGCCAATGAAGATTACAAGTGAGATATAATAAAAGACATAAAAAATAGCGATTTTATGCAATTTTTTCGCGAATCTTAAATACGTTTATTTCAGTTTGTACACTTATGATATCCGCAAGTTGAACACGCCAGTTAACGTACACATGGATCACGTAGAGGCCGTGATAGATGTGGATTATTCGCCGACAGGGAGAGAATTTGTTTCGGGCAGCTACGACAAGTCGATTCGTATTTTCGAAACGAATAGAGGCCATTCACGAGAAGTGTACCACACAAGACGCATGCACAGACTTACCTGCGTAGGATGGTCGCTCGATAACAAATACGTAATTAGCGGCAGCGACGAAATGAATCTTCGTGTATGGAAGGCTAAAGCATCGGAAAAGCTCGGCATCGTAAGCATAAATATTACGATTTCGCGAATTTATGTGCAATTTTGCCTAAATTATCGATAACTATCTCCCTGTCTTTGTCTCCTACTTTCAACAGCTGAGGACCAGGGAAAGAAACGCGCTGCTTTTCAATGATGCTTTGAAAGAGAGGTACGCGGCGCATCCGGAAGTTCGACGAATTGCACGTCACAGACAAGTACCAAAACACATATACAATGCGCGAGCTGAATTACGAACGATTCGCGAAAAAGGTAGACGCAAGTAAGTACAATTAAATCGTAATATGGATGGATTGTACAATATACTTTTGAATGAATGGTATCTTAAAATATTGTTTTATCTCGCAGGGAGGCTAATAGGCGTTATCATTCCAAGAAGGGAACCGTACCGTTCGTGTCAGAAAGAGGAAAGAACATTGTGGGCGAAGACAGCTAAAGTGGCACGTTCTCGTATCTTTTTACCTCATACGAGTAAACGCATCATATTTCGGCGTTTATTTACCGACTCGTTGGTTGTCTCAAGTCATCGATTTTTATACCTGTTAGATCTTACAGGAAGTTATGCAGTCGTAAGACGTACTTTGTATTATATTTATTGTAATAAATAATTTCTCTTGACATTATACAACGCATCGCGATAATAAATTCATAAAACATTACAAACCTCAAGCAGTGATTAATGTCATGCGTAGCGTACATTACAACAGTTAATTATGCTGCGTTTCTTGCGCGACTATCTTAGCACGCATTAATCCATTTCGTAATACAAATACTTCGTTTTTCTCTCGTTATTTTAACTTTATATTCCAAAAACACTATTTTATAATTTTTGCACGACCCATTAGATCGTACGTGTGCGTGATAGTTTAACGATATAAGACACATCACCTTTTTTTTACGCAGTTGCGGCCATTGATCTTGAAAAATGATTCGTGATGGATTTAATGAAATTTTACAGATATTTGTGAGATTTTTCCCCTTTCGTTATTATATTAACGCGTTAAGCCTTGTGTCCACGATGCTAGAAATCGGTCCGAGATCTCGGACGGAGAGAGAATTGACCAATCGCATTGATCAATTGGTCGAATTGTTTAAATACGATTGGTCAATTCTCTCTCCGTCCGAGATCTCGGACCGATTTCTAGCATCGTGGACACAAGGCTTTACACAGGAACACATTGTAGAAGCAGAAAGTCACAGCGATTCATATTCGCACAAATCTATTATACCCCTGGTGGAAATAAATTTATGAAGAACTACAAACTTGGCCCAAATCGCGTAGTTTTAATGTAAAAATTGCGTTAAAATAATCTAAAATGTTATAATTGCATCCTAAGGCCCAGTTCCACAATCTCCAGTTAACTTAACCGGTCGGTTAAGTTAACTAGAGATTGTGGAACTGGGCCTAAGAAACATTTAGATTATTTTTACATTTTTACATTTTTACATTATAACATTTTAGATTATTTTTCCGCAATTTTTACATTAAAACTACGCAATTTGGGCCATGTTTGTAGTTTTTCATAAATTTATTTCCACCAGGGACATATCATACATACGATTTCAATGCACCATATGCATCAGTCTGAGCTTTCTCCCAGCACAATGCGTTACTAGATATGAATCTGAATATGAAACTTGTATCGACACGTTATCGATGCATTTTCTGTCCCATTCGCTCAAGGATCGAAACCGTTATCATTTTGGAAAATTTAATATTCGATGCTACAAAAATGTACATCGCTTCTACATTCTCGTATATCCCTACAGCATCAAAATTTCGTCACCGAAACCGTAGCGGGCTTTACTCTTATTTTCCGTAATGAACGGTTTTGATGAGATGTTACACTGGCAGTTTATAGGTTTCAATGTAGTCTTAATAGCTCGTATATAGCCAAGAAATCGATAATACTTTGTGATTATATTCAGAAAATTATTTTCTGCTGTATAAAAAAGTGCCACGCGATTTAGTGTCTGGTCGCCGCTGAGCATCGCTTAAATACGATAGTTATTTACGCATAATCGTATGATTTTCATTGTCGTAGCTATGCGCGAAATTTCTGTACAAGACTAGGATAGCTGAGAAATTAAATTAACGCCTATTACAGTAATTCGTGTTTCGCCGAGTCGAAATTTCGAGGAAGTTCTGTGTCCTCTCTTAGGCGTAATCGCATTTCCAAGATTCCATGCCGTTTACCAATCCTCTTTGACGTTTACTAATTAAATATACGTGTGGAAATATAACGCGCGAGTGAGAATAATTATAACATATATACATATAAACACATGTACATCAATATTGCGATCAGGGACCAAGAGCGAAAAACATTTTATCCGTTTGTATTCGCTATTAATATCGCTCGTTTCTAATATCGTTTTACAATCTTATTTTCATTCAAGATACAGCTTGATTTCACCAAACCAACAGAACATCTTCCAATAACTTCTTATTATTCTATTGGCTGGAGTGGGAAATAAATGAGAAAATTTTTGTTTTCCACGTTATTTTGTACAAGATATTAATTGAAAGATATCGGCAATCGAAATTATTACATTTATTCCATTTTCAATACTAAACGAGAACAAACTGTTTCTCTTTTCATCGAAATTTTAGGTGAATGTTGTTTCGTTTTTGGTCCCCGATATATCATCGGATTGTGATATACCACCGGGAATGCGATTAAATGATAACGGAAAGTTTAACTCTGACATATACAGGCTCGATAATGGACCAGTTACGTCTTGATTTTGCTCCCAAGCTCGAACACTTTTAAGCGGTTCAATTCTCATAGCTGAATCTTCGTTTTGAGATTCACAGAATACGTGACGCTCTCTTGTATTTTTTTCGGATATTTCAAGTGCACACTTTTGATTAGTTATAAGGTCCAATCATAAAGCGGAGGAGGCGATTGCGTTTGTCTGTTGTACAATAGTCTTCCCGCTTCCGGAGCGACCAAAGATCAATAGGTGCTTTCCATTTAGTGACACAAACGTCATTCTATCTTTCTTAGCATTCAATGAGTAATAAAGACAGAATGACACTTGTGTCAACTTGTGTCACTAAATGGAAAGTACCAAATATGTGTGACGATGGTAACACGATCCTCAACTACATTTTACAAAAAAAGTATTAGATAACCGTTTCAGTCGAATAAAAATTGCTAGATCACTTTCGGGCGCCACGAAGCTGCAATCGAGAGAGGAACTAGATGGAAAAATATCTTAATATAACGCTATCCCGAAAAGAAGTTATCGATTTTTCTCTCAGAGAACATATATCTTTCGTATCACTTTTCCTTCTGAATCGTCGTGCATTTTTGACGATCCTTTCAACGTGACATTTCAACTATAAATTAATTCATTCGAAAATTTTTAAATTCGTAACCTTTCGCAATAAATTGATTCGTTTCGATTATCTTCTTAATTCTCCAATCACTCGACTATTGCGCATTCTATAACAAGGATATATTATACGAATCGTTTGGCATCGTTGCAACTGTCGGGAGCGATCCAAACGATAACGAAACTCGATTCACCTCGACAGTCCGTTTAACGTAGAGAAACTCGCAAAAATATAATAATCTTCGTAACGAGCACTTGAACGTATATTCCGTTTTACGAAAATAATTTACTTCGATCGATGGATTCGACAGACATCAATCTCGCTTCGCCCGCTATAGCAAGCTTAAAAACTAACATCTCGCTAGGCGCGCGTGCTGCAATACAAAAAAAATCGCGTCGCTATTCCAGTCACGCGTCCATATATAACACTAGCAGTTATTAAATTATCTACGCTACGTTTCTTACCGCAATTAATGACTTACGAGTATGTATCACTGGTGGCTGTGCGAGTCTTTCCGGAACGTAGATTCGTTAACTAAGCGTCGTCCAAACGTTGCGCCGCGCCGATTAGGATGTCCAGGCAAGATCTCATCTCGACGCAAGTAACGTCGGCTCTTTACGTGCAAAGCGATGGCACAAAATCGATCCAGGTACAAATATACCGAACGGAGCCTTTTAACTGGTCTCACACGAATCGACAAACCGTAGAAAAGCGCAGAAAGAGAGAGAGAGAGAGAGAATCTTCGACGATCGCATTCTAGACATTCAGGTCGGCCATCATTTTGCGAAAATCCGCCAGGGTATTGTAATCCGGGTCCGAATCGATGTCCGCGAAATCCTTGCTGGAGTCAGTCTTGACGAAGCTCGGATTATATCGGCTCAGCGACAACGGGCACGGCAATAATTCCGGCATGACCGAGTGGTGAGTGATTAGCGCGGTGAGCGTCGTGAACTCTTTTGTGAAGCCCTGAAACACACGACATTATTGATTTCACAGCGTTTGTATACGAAAAGAACGGTTTTCCTGAAATATCTAAAAATTTGGCCAGATACAGATCTGAAAATAATTTTATATAACATGTGCGTGGAAAGTGGCCCATTACGCGCGTTTCTTGAAAAGTAATATAAAATAGTGTGTGTAACACGTGCGAGTTGACAATTGTAAACTCGTGCGGGTGATCGCATTCGCCTTCTCCGCGCTCGTGTCCAATTGTCAACTTCCCGCACTTGTTACACAAATAACTATTGTTAGACCACCAAAAGTAACTACACGGAAAAAAAGTAGCTACCGTAGCTAAAAACTGGGTGTGGTAGCTAATTTCAGTTATTATATATATACAGCTACATCTTAGCTGTGATACCTATTTTATTGCTGTCGGTGCAAAACGGTTTGCTGTAGTTTAGAAATTTATAGTCACGGCAACAAACAAAGTTTAGCAAATTATGATTAGCTATGGTAGCGAAAAATTTTTTTTCCGTGTATGTACCCTAGAGGAAATGGATACACAAGGTGTATCCGGATACAGAAACTCTGTATACGTATATACAAATTGTGTATCCTTGTGTATCCATTTTCCCTAGGGTACACGGAGTATATTAAAAATTACTATGTATGGCAGTAGCCGTGGACTATTGCTGGAATTATAAAAATGTTTACTATGTAAAACAATGAAAAACACAGTACAAATTTTTATAATTCCAGCAATAGTCCACGACTACTGCCATACATAGTAGATACTCAAACGTGATGATAATGCTGCAAAAAGTGTTGATATTCTAGCAACTATTTTGGGCGTCCTACATAACTACTTTGATGACCCAACAAAATTATTTTTAGATCTGTATCTGGCTAAATTTTTAGATATTTCAGCAAAACCATTCTTTCCGTGTAGTGCCGTATCCGGCATTAATTCTAACGCTTTTTAAAGTTTTTTTTCCCCGCCGCTATCTCACTCGTAATGTACCTCTCCTTTCTCTCGCAACTGTAAACGTTGTCGAAACACAACGGTTTTTTATCAGGTCCGCGGACAAATAAAAACAGAATTCTTTTTACGTGCAGCAGCAACCAAGTATCTTTCGCTTTTAAACGCAAGAACAGCTCAGTTCGTGAAAACATTCAACTATAGAGATATACTTGAATGGAAAAACATGTAAAAATATGTCGATGTTTCAAGACGAAGCTGGAAATAATTCATTCACGGTCCAACGAGATGTTTCGGCAGAGCCCGAGGATTTGAAATAATAAAGAGAAAAATCCGTTTCATAAATAACACAATGTTAACGCGATATCATGTTTTATCGTTTCCGTTATCTTGCGCACATTGTATCATTCACATTATCGCGTTACTGGGCATTGTTGTAGCACGCGTTTGCCGGGACAATGAAATGCGATATTAGTCGGCCGGAGATCTTTCCTCGCATTTTCCAGTCGCGTTGCGAAACACGCCGGCATAACGAGGCTGTATTAAATGTATTCATACACGTGTGCGCTGACACGAGGCTCGTATCAGGGCTATCGTACGACGGCATTCATTCGAATCCGGCGCCGTGCTTGTTACCAGCCCGATGCAATTCCGCGCCGCTGTAGGGCGAGGGAGAGAAGAGAGCGGAGTTTTGATTTCCCCACGGCACCCGCGGCACATCCAACAAAACTCATTTATACTGGTTTCGGAGATTATCAAAGTCCGCGGGCTCATTTAATCTATCCTACGAAGGAGGGAAGTTCGACCATTTAAATACACGTATCCGAATGGCTAAATGCGCGCCGGTGGTGGCTTTGCGCCGGACGCGGTAGTCCTGAGTATAATGTCCGGGCTACTAAAAGCTTCGGCCCTTCGGCGCATTAGCATCCCACGCAGCTTATTTCAATATTAACTTGCGCTTATATAGGAGGATTCTCTCCACCATGGGTATTATTTCGCGCGGTAAAAAGAGCCTGGCTCGTGCGGAGCCGACGTCTAGTTTCGTACGAGCGCAAAGATCCAGTTAAGCGAAATGTTACGTGGAAAGGACGGTTTTGCTGAAGCGTCGAAAAATTTAGCCAGACACAGATCTGAAAATTATTTTGTTGGACCATCAAAATAATTATGTAGCACGCCCAAGCATAGCGATAACGCTGCGGAAAGTTTTGGCAATCTAGCAACCAGCTAGAGAGAGAACGTGCCACAATTTTGATGGTCCAATAAAATTATTTTCAGACTTGTATCTGGTTAAATTTTTAGATATTTCAGCAAAACCGTGTAACAGTACGCTAGCATTTTGCCAGCGGATTCGAGCGGAATATCGCGGTAGATTGACATCAAACTGCATCCGCATTAAGCTCGTATTCTGCCGCTAGAACCTGCCGACAATATTCCAACAACAGGTTGCCAGCGGAAAACGAGCAGAATCTGTTTCGTAACCATTTAAATGATATATTCCATTTGAAGTTAAATACATTTAATAAATAAGGTAAAATTGCCAATATAAGAGCCAACGCTGTTGTTAGTGCGTAATTAATTGTCTATTTAACATCAATTAATATATAAATAAGTTTAAGAGCCAACGCTGTTGTTAGTGCGTAATTAATGTCTATTTAACATCAATTAATATGCAAATAAATACAAAGTCGCAAACTTATTTGTATATTAATTGATGTTAAATAGACATTAATTACGCACTAACAACAGCGTTGGCTCTTATATTGGCAATTTTACCTTATTTATTAATTTATGTACACAGAGCCTTATAATTCTTATATTTATTTTAAATATATTTATACTTCCGCAATCAATTCGCCATCATATTCTGTTAGCAGATTCCGTTATGTTTCCGCTAGTATTCTGATAAAATTTATAACGGACTCTTTGTGAAATTTATTTTCGACAGATTGACTGACATACCGTGTTAAAATTTTGAAACATAATTAGCATCACGTCTGTTAAAACAATCACAGCGATTGTTATTTTTGGAGAGAAGCTTTCAAAGCAGATTGCGATCCGTGCGGATTTTAGCTTTCGCTTTTATAGCCCTTTGGCGGGAACGCGGATGCTGTCTGGCCGACGGGAGATACGCTTTGACTTTCGCGAGCTTCGCTCGCGACTACCTTGATACTCGATACTTGGCAAAGAGAGCGGCCGAAGACAGAAAGGGAGACTTACTTTGATTTTGTAACCTTTGTTTGTACGCATTATGAGATAATGGGCTATTCCGCTCGGCTGGAATTCACGGGGCACACGGAGGGAGAGGGCGTAACATCCGGGCTTGCTGGTACTCTCGCGCACCATGAACGCTCCTTCCGGCTCTTGGCTCAATACCTCCAGCGTTATCTCCCTGAAATCACGGTACGTATCATTAATGATAGATGGGCGGAATCTCTTTTCTTGCGAGAAACACGGGGGACAGGGGAAGGGGAAGAGACGATCGGATTTGCGTGTCCCAGACATAAAGAGGAAACTGGAACCGTTGGAAACTGGACTGCGGACTGGATCACCCGACGAATATTTAAAATTAGCCAGAGGCGACGTGCTATTTTGGCGCACCGAGAAGGCACCGAAAGCCGCGCGCGCGCGTGTGCGTGTATATTTTAATACTCCGACATGCAGTAATGTCACGGGGACCAACCTGGGTATTCCAGCTTGAAACCAGGGCGCCTTGCGTAGCTCGGCCTCCTCGCTTCGATTATTCAGGCTGTCTGTTCTCTCGGGTAAAGGCGGCGGGGTTGGCGTGGAGCCATGAGTGCTTCCGTCAGCGGGCACCGAGCTGCTCGACGTGCTAATTTGCGATCTTCTTTTCGACTTGAATTCCGCCTCCGTGCCCGAGTCCGGGCAATTGTGCCCTATCCTGAAAATGAAAGAGCTGTCGTTCACGATACGCACCGATCCCTCGCCGCTTCCGGAAAGGCGAGAAGAGGAGGGAGCAGAAGGGGGGAGAGAACGAAGAACGGTCCGGCCGGACTTTACCTGTTGTTCTCGATGTTGAAGTTCTTTGCGTTGGTGATGGACGCGTTGATGGTGTTGTCAAGGCTCTCAGACGGCGGGATCTTGTTGTACGACGGTCTGGTACCCTCCGAGTCGATGATCGCCTCGTTTATGTAGCCCCCGGAATGGGGCCTGTTCGATGGGCTGGTCGGCGTGCTGCTACCGCTGACGAGCGGGCAGCTGTCATCCTCACCGTTCAGCCCAAGAACGTCGCGTCCACCTGTCAAACCCATCGCCAGCCGCTTTATCAGCGGCGGCTTGTCCGTTAGCCTCTTGTACGAGTTTAACTCCGTCGGCGAGTTGCTCTCATCGCTGCTCGGCGTGCTCTGCTGGGATATGCTCTTCGGCTCGTCCACGTTCGTTATGGGACCGAGGACGTTCGTGAACGACGGCCGCAGGCCCGGGATCGAGTTCGGCGCCTGGAATTATTCGGATTCGTCGTTCAAGCGCGACCGGGCGTATCGCTCGCCGAGGTGAACGCGTTCCGCAAACGCGTCGCGCAAGAAGCACAGCCGCGATATTCAAAGGGAGATTTGTCGCGTAGCCGCGGGTCTACGCGCGACGTTCTGCAAAGTTAATTTACTCTAAGCTGCTACCAGCAACGGGCTAATTCCGCTTTCGCGTAACAACGTCCGTGTGCTCACGGCGGATTTGTTACACTTGTATGAAATCACCTTTACGCTGGCGAGTCGCAGCGTGGGCGAGCCGGCGCTGCCGAGCTGCACGTTCATATCCGCTGCGGACGGACCCCTTCCAGTCCTGGAGGTGGGCGACGTCCGACTTTTCAGCCACGAGTTCGACGACGGACTCCTGCAAGCGCCCGCGGCGATCGTGTCGTCCCCGGGCAGCGATTTGTTCTGCAAACGAAACGGCGGTCATTGCCAAAAATTATATCCCGCGTCGCGACAGCGTGTACTTGAAAAGAGATCCTGCGATTATTTCCTCAAGATCGGAGGCTTATTCCCTCAAACGCACAATCATTGCCTTAAATGCGGATCTGAAGAGACCCGGGTCTCTCTCGGACGAATCCGTCGATTAGGCAGAACCGTCGGAATGATCCGATCTTCTCGGGATTCTCCCGGCTTGAATATTTGATCGGGCGGAATCGCACGACTCCCAAGGCGATTTTGCGGCGGGGACTACCATCGGGCGGACCGTGGTGGACTGACCGTTTACTTGGAGACGCGAGGCGACGCGACGCGACGCGACGCGAGGCGGTAAGCGAGAGACTCGGGTCGAATTTATAATTAACGCGGCCCGTAAACGGGACACCTACTGGAGTCGGTGGCCCCCGTGAGACCACGTCGGGAGAGGACACGGTTGTCGTCGCAGTCCCTTTCGTCTCGCGCGTCTTGGATATTCAAGAGGCTCTTCCGCGAGTTGCTTCCTTACCGCCGTACGTGTATGCATCCCGGTACGCATACCGGGTATCTGGATTTGCTAGTAGCCGGTATATATGTATTGGACGCCTAGCATCTACTCTGAACAGCCTCCGAAATATCGTGCTTGCGCAGGAATAAAGAATTCAGTCGCACGACTTGGATAAACAATCTTGGTGATTTCGATCCATTTTGCAGGAGAGCCTTTGGGACGAGAAGTTGTAACAATCGCGACGATCGAATTGTACTCTTTGTTACGTTGTCCCGGATAATTGAAGTATCCTTTGGACTCCGCTTTCTATGCCTCTATTTATTTCGCGTGGCGAAACAAATTGCCGCGACACAGCTCAACAAGCGTAATCTTTAAGAAGATCTCGGGAACTGTCCGCTAATTGCTAAAACTACTTAATTGCAATCTACGGCGCTTTTGTGAGAAAACTAGCAGATGGCACGATACCTAACCGGCCTGTAAAGTTTAACTCAACTAACTCGCTAGCTGACGGCGACAAAAATAAATGACTTCGTTAGCACTTTAAACTACAGTGCTCCGTAGTGCTCCTTTTATTGGCCGGCAAGGCGCGCCGGTAACAATTCTTTAGCGTCTCGCGTAATTCGCATTTTTCTCGTTCGTTTATTCAAGCGATCGGTCGCATCCGGTTTTCGATATGCTTTGAAACGTACCCACGACGTTCGATGCTCCTGCTTGTCCTTGCGATAAGATGGCGTCGATCGCGGCGAGATTACATCCTGAAGGATCGGCTGACGCTGAAGCTGCGCCACGTACGCCATGCGGAAAGCATTGCCAACGATGGTGTTCAGCTCCTCCGCCTGCAAGCAGACAGGAAAGCTCGAGTTCCGACACAGATTTTATTAAACATAGCATATTTTGCCGTCTCTTTCGTAACGTTACTGTCGTAATCCGATTGCGGTCGCGGTTCGTTGCTTTCAGTTTAATTACGCGAAATATTTCCGTGCCCGTGCTCCGCGCGATGAATTAATCCATGTAATTGATTCTTTGGAAAAAATAAATACGCGAATTACGTTCAAGATACTTAACACGTACGCAGCCGCTGACGTAGTAGTACGTCGTTTTATATTTTGAGTTCAAATCAATCAAAATGAGTTTTAACAGTTTTATGAATTTTTTAATTTTATTTTGCTATAAAAATGTTCGAGTAATTTAAAAAAAATGTATATAATAAATGTTAAAAGCCTTTTTAATTTTATCATCCTTCATGTTCCATTAACGTTCTTTATAATTTGATATTTTCTCTGTTTGGATTTGTACAGGTAAATTTTAAACAACAAGTTGTAACAAACACGATATTTTAAAGCAAATTTCATAGTTTTTATTCTTATTTTAATGATAGAACTCTGCAATATCAGCTATAGATTTAAGTTTATTGTATTCGGCTTCCAGTTTTAAAAAGATGAAAAAATTACCGGCCGCGAAAGTGTTTAAACCTTTAAAATCGGCAGAGATTGATTTTTCACGTAACATTAAATATGATATCGTAAGATTAAACGTAAGATTAAATATGGTAAGATTATCGAAAAGGTTTAAAACATATTTTTTTTCCTACACAAATGACTTCTGCGTTGCAAAGCTGTTTTTAAAGAACTGGAAAGAACGATTTTGCTAAAGTATCTTAAAATTTGGCCAGATACAGATCTGAAAATAATTTTGTTAAACCATCAAAAGTAACTACGTGGGACGCTCAAACATGATGATAATGCTACAAAAAGTTTTGATATTCCAGCAATTATTTTTGGCGTCCTACGTAATTATTTTAATGATCCAACAAAATTATTTTCAGATCTGTATTTGGCCAAATATTTAGATATTTCAGCAAAACCGTTCTTTCCGTGAAGAGTCGACTATTCAAACTGCTACTTGACCATGATGTCAAAGGCTGTGCGTAAAGTAGGAAAGAAAATTATATCGCTCGCGCTTTGTTGAGCAACATTACAAGCAAACCTCGCGAATCTAGGAAAATATACGTTGCGCGAAAATACTTCCTTTGTACGTCGGGCCAATTAAATTTTTCCAGATTTGCCAGTGGCGGAGGAGAAACGTGCGGTCGAGTTGAAAAGCAGACGGCGCAAAAGCGGAGTCTGAATGTGTAATAAGCACTCGCGGGGAGCCGCAAGCTTTCGTGGCTCGGGCCCCGCTCGTTTCGAAAGCTCCGTGAGTGCATATGCCCCGCGTTCGTGCGCGATCCAGATGCGGATGGATCGTACGTATATACGAGGGCGTACGGGCGCGCGTGCGTTACGAATGGATACGCAGACCTATGGACGGAAATGGGAAAAAGGTCGGCGGGGGCTAGCCGTCTCCTTCCCGAAAGCTCCGCCGCTGAAAGCCGCGGACGCAATGCGTATTAATGCGCACGCCGAGGGCTCGACCGACGAGGGTCTAAAGAGGAAGGCATTGTACGCGCGCGGAGACGGACGAGAGGCGGCGATTAACGTCTCGTCCGTCCAACTTTTCCTTTCGCGGTGCAGAGCGAGACCGTACATCCATCCGGGGTGGTATTCAATCGTCTCGCGTCCTCGCGGATAGCTACGGGTTGCATCTCCCGGATTCTGCCCTCGCATACTTCGCCTATGTAGCACTCCGCCTATGTATCCGCCGTGACATTGTTACGACATTGTTGCAAGCGACGCGGAAATCCTCGTAGATCCCCGACTCGGGTTTCCGCGTGCCC
>NJRP01000015.1:806952-824803 GCA_003063835.1 Aphaenogaster floridana | reverse complement strand
CCGCCACCCCAAATCGGCCGCCCGCGTGCGGAGCACACGTTCACCCTCCGCCAGGACCGGCCCTGACAATGAAATTAAAATTATAATAATTCTAACTTTACATCTGATCAATGTATTATGCTTATTTATTTTTAACTTATATCAAATTAACCTTCATAATTACTGTTGGTTCAATTTCGACACACTTTGTTTGCATTTACTCTCTGACATCCTTCTGACTATGTACGTGGCTTTTATTATCTGTGATCCATCGGACTCCGTTTCGTTTTTTACTTTTTGACTTATGTATTTGACTGCGAAATTTTATTTTTATAACTGAGAGAATGGTTCTCACGCTCGTGACTTGTTGGGGTGAGTTATCTTTTTAATCTCTTAAGTTGCGTCATTCCCAAACAAAAATTGTCAATTTTGCTTTCTAAACCCAGGCCACAATTAACGTTTTCTAATCGTCACTTGATTATCCAACCACGGTGATTGATTGGGAATGGACACTGGAATGGATTGACTCCCCCTCTTGGTCTCATGAGCGTTTGGATCTCGATTTGGATTTTGCTATGTTTCATCTCGCTAAGGATGGCTCCAAATGTAGCCGAAACGTTTGAATTTTTTAATACATTAAACTTAATATAATGAATAATCAACGTAGTTGAATTATTTGTGCACCGAGTACCGCGCTGCACTCTCATTGCCCGATCTTTATATGTGAATTTATAATAATTCTGTTTCTTTCATCCAGTCGCTCGCGATCTTCCGATCTGCATGCGCGGATGCTGTGCGGGCTTGCGACTGTACTCGCTGAAGCTGACACCAAATCCTATGAATTTCTGACATCCCCGCTTTGCTGTGTTGCTTCCACAAACGTTAGTTAAAGTCAACGGAGGCCTAACTGATCCTCCATCATTTTCAATCTCCGTTTGTGGAGAGAGAGAGAGAGAGAGAGAGAAACGAGATCACGTGCTCAAGGACTGTCAAGCTCGTGCGATCGACGAATCAGGTTAAAACAAGCATGAACAAGTTCCGCCTTCGGTGTCACGGGCTTCTGCTCATGACAGGCACGGTAGTTTCGAATGTCAAATATTCGAGTTGCACCGTTACGCGCCGTTATATCGATACGGTCGGATTCGTGCGTCTGACCCGCCGACGAAATAATTGTTACGACGTTCGTTCACGGCGATTATTCAACGATGCCAGAATTTACCCTGGAAATTGAATTAGAATAGGCATCAGAGAACATCTTCCTTCCATTTTCGTGAGAGGGAACGAATTCACGTTCGCATGATAATGAAGATGCAGCGAACGTACCACTTATCTTCCCTGGATTGTATTCACGAATGTAAAGAATCGATCGTTTCTGTGAAGGGAAATTATCATCCGAATGACAGACTACGAAAGGAGACGGCAAGCGGATACATTAATAAATAAATTGCGACCGATATCTGTGTAACACAGAATAAATAAATAAACATTGATATTTTAGAGCGGAATCTTATGCTCGATAATAATTTTTGTGGATTTTATACAGTTCGCTTTCATACCTTTGAACCACGCATCGATTTATTATTCGAAAATGTAGCTCTTTTACACCAAAGTAGAAAATAGAATATTATTAAATTGATAATCAATTTAATATTATAATAAGCACCTTATAAATCTAAACAAGGAATTTATTGCGAAAAGAATTATCTCAGTAAAATCTGAAACCTGGATCTCTCTGGAAAGCAGATAATTAGCGACGATAATTTTGCTAATGGCCCTGCGCTTTTTGGACTCTGCAAGCAAGCCGCAAATCCGTAGGGGAGGGATGGGGGCTATGCAACCTTGATGGTGCATAATGCCGAAATATCGTTTGACCGTGTGGCGAGTACTTTGTTCGGCGTAACGTGAAATCGGTCGAAGATTGGATCGAATCTAGCTAGAGAGATGCATCGGTCAGGGAGCGCAGATGAAGCACGACCGTTGCATAATCTGACCCTTTGATCAGCAATTAACGCCACGACTGAAGCCTGCTGGTCGTTCCATCTGCTTCGTATCTAACAGACGCGATGCCAAAATATTACCAACATTGTGGCTACTTTGGTCCTCGTTACACAGCCGGTTACTTTTGCGACGAATTAAGTTTGAAAACGACCCGACGTTTCTCCGAAATTAATATAACATTAACCCAATTCTAGTGTCTATATGCATCAACTTAATACACTCTTTTATATTTCTAATATTGATTTACTTTTTCTCCTATCTGAAAAAGTTTAGCCCAGTTTTTCCTGACAAGAATAATCGTGTTTCCATTATGCTCATCCATTATTGGCATTTCTTTGCTAGTATGTATCCATGTCTTGCTCGGACATCTCATGTATCAAAATAGTTGGAGATACTCGGATTGAGTTTTAAAAATTATGATGGAAATATGTAGCAGGATTACTAAAGCTAGATTTATTAAATCCCAGCTAATCTGAAGAACTTAATTCGAAATAACATGAAAGAGTGAAAACAAGTGTCCATAGGCAAATGGCCCCATTTTTTTCGCATTCGATTTTGGTCACAAAGTAGGTACCAAACGAAAGGTCTCGTCAAGCTGATTACAGATATGTCAGTCTCAAAGTGTACTTAACGTTCCAGAGATATCGGGCTCCAAAGGTTCCAGTGCCGAAAAATGGTGTTATAAATTCTTTTGACCGAACCTATTGGTTAGATTGTAGAACATGTCAGTGACAGAAAAAATGTCTTTTTGTTCGGAAAGATAGCTCCATTCTTGTGGCTTTCTTGATCACGCAGTGGTAATCAGTAATTTTTGGAGCCCGATATCTCTGGAACGGTAAATAGGTACACTGTGAGACTGACATATCTGTAATCAGCTTGACGAGACCTTTCGTTTGGTACCTACTTTGTGACCAAAATCAAATGCGAAAAAAATGGGGCCGATCTTGTTCTCACTCTTTGTAAAATATTTTAAATTGAATTTGATGTTTGGATCGAAATTATGCTAATAAAATTATTTTAAAACTTCTTTGTTATTTTAAAACAATGACAGATCAAAGTAATTGTGAAAATGGTATTACGTTTATCTGGGATTTATTAAATCCCACTTTAGCCGGATTAACCAAAAATCGCGCTCTTAAGAATGTAAGAGAAACATTTTTATTCCCATCGTAAACTTGCTCTTATTAAAGGATTATTAGCGTGGAACCCGCGTATCGAGTCGCCTAAATGAGCGACGTAGCCTTGATTGGCTTTACTCTCGCGATTCGTCGGCGCGGCTTATCGTATGGGGGCCTTCGACAATAAGCGAGCTTAAAGACGTAGTGATGCGTGAATCGTGCATCACAGTAGGACAATACGCCCACTTTGTGGCCCGTACAGTTTGCTACTGTACCCTTGAGTCCCGTCATTAAACCTATTTCGGTGCCTCCAGAAATGCACCCTCGAGGACGCGTGCGACGTGCGAGGAGGATCACGCTTCGCTTCCAATTTCTCGCCGCTCGAATTTCCTCCTTATCGAACACCGCGGTTCCGGCAATGATTCTCAACGGTACGGACGCAAATATTCCGGAGAATAATATGTATTCCTAAAATCGTTATCATCGATCAATGATAAATCATCGAGCTGACGAATCATCGAACCATCCTGACAAAATAGTAAGATAAAAAGAATAGGAGAAATAAACCGACAATTTCTTTTATCGATGTCATCTATCTATTTTTCTCCTAATTGTGATGTAAAGAAAGTGATATAAGAGAGAGAATGTAGAAATTATTTCACGTTTGAACGTGTACTCCTTCAATTGCGGTTAATATTTTGCGACCCCTTCTACGTCATTTCGTTGCTGGAAATTATGCTCGGAAACTGTTGGCTACATGTAATGCTAATGTCTTGATCGGATTTGGCTCGGATCGATTAAGTCATTACACATCGTATTAATATTGCAATACGCATTACGCAGTATAGATTATAGACTAGATTATAGACTAATCCGAATGTTCTCCGTTGCGTAAGTCAATCAGCTTCCATTATCTATCGAAAATACTGCGCCCATGTAATACTGAAGAATCTAACTTCAAGATCCAATAAATGCGCGCGTATAGATAGGTTTTTATCAAGCAAAAATAGATTATATTTTTTTCTATTCTATATTTCAATATTAAATACTTTACACATTTAATATAATACGTTATAAAAATATAAAAATTATATTCTTTTTCCTCGGAAGATAAATTTTATAAACTTTGGAATATGAACTGTAAGAACAATATATGTTAATAATTATAATTAATATTAAAGTATAATTATAACATTAAAGAGACGTATCAATAGTGCAAATATTATCAATAGCTAATAGTAGACTTCTCCTAGTAACAAATAATAATACGAGCTAATAACGTTAATAATAGTTAATATATATAATATTAATAAACAGTTGAGAAGCACAAACAGACCTAATTGTATAATTGGTTCTATTTGATTATATGAGAGTAAGCATGTAGCTCTGAATCTCTCCGCGATGAGTAATCATGGCTCTTTATTCTCAGCCGGCAGCGAAATGAAAGGCAAAACCGGAAGTGGCTGTTGTGAAATCGAACGAAATGAAGCACAGTGGTAGTAACGTGCGCGGTGGGGAAGGGCAGCAGCATTGTCGACGTTAAAAATAGTTGACGTGTGCGTCCAATGCGAGGGACGGTGCATTCGACGTGCGTCCGATTCGAGACGCAGCGCATGGACATTGCGCGTACCACGCGACGTCATTCTCGGCAGGAAGAGCGCAGGAAGCGAGCCCAGTCATTGCAAAATGGCACTTTACGGCGTTCCCGTCTACGGAATCACCGTAGAAATCTCAAATTGTAAATTGCCCGAGTGGCCGGCAGTATGTCGAGCACTTGTAGAGAGCCATTATAGATTTTCCGCGACCGTTTGCCGTTTCTGCGATAATAGGCGTTAACGAAATTGCGCGTTCATCACATAAGGGACACGAACCACGGCGATATTCGTCGCTGCGCATCCCGCGTTTCTCGAAGTCATCGCGTCAGTTGTCCAATCCCGATTGGCAGATTTTACGAGGAAAGCGAACGTTCCGTCGCGGTAGGAAACGAATCGTACGCGGTCGCATGTAAGAAGACGCAAGATCACATCTGCTCCGAGGCGCTACGCCGACAAAAAACGGAGGAGGACGAGGCAGCCGATGTGAATGGCACGAAAAATCGGTGACGAGACCATTACAAAGTCCTTCACCGGGGAACTAACGTGTTATTGAGAAGCTACCAGGTATATAACTTATGCCTCCATCTATAACTCGAGAGTTCATATTGTACCGAGAGCCTGTACGAGAGGTGCCTCGACGGTAATGGGCCACCTTTTGTGCGAGATGCTCTATTGATGTCGGGGAGAAATTCCGTAACGTTTGCGCAACACGATAGATGACTCGTTTCCTCTCCGTCTCCCTCTCTCTCTCTCTTTTTTTTCCTCCTTCCGCTGAAAATATCTTCTCGTTGCGGTCGGAGACGGGAATCCGGGACGAATCCTTGCGCGGATTCACCTGGCGGCTTCACGGATAGTGAACTCGCCTGGGAGATCATTGGAAACTCGTCAAATTCGGACGGCGCTTTGTGAATCAGCGCTACGGAGGATACTTTTGGCTTTTGTCCGCGGGACGCGGCGGGTCGACACGAATTATGATTTCCCATTGTAAAGTCAAGAGGAATGGCAGAGGGACGGCAGTTGTGTCGTACGCGGGTCCTCGAAGCTTCTCGCTCGAATCGGTTTGGCGACAATGCGAGATAATCCAGCTGCCGGCGTACACTATGTAGCATCTATAGAGCGCGCGGTATTAACGATATAATGGAAGCTACATCGTGACGTTGTTAACATTTCTATTATTTTCTAATACCGACGGAGGTCCTTCGAGTCTCTAAACGCTCGCGGGGCAGATGGACGCTGGCTAGAATAATGACGGGTTCGTATGTCGTCGCTAAAATATCAATGCCGTGTAGACACTCTATCGGTAAGGAGTCAACGAGCGAAGCAGCGAGGCATCTCGCGCTACAAGCAGCTATATGAAGCCGAGGAATGCGTTCGTCCGATCCCACGGCTTATCCCCCTTCACTCTCCCTTCCCTCGTTAGCTCTTTTTCTTTCTGGTACGCGATAGTAGTATTACCGGGCTTAGGCTTTCTCTCTCTCTCTCTCTCTCTTTCCCTCCCTCCCTCCTCCCTTCCCCCTCTCTCTCTCTCGTTCTCTCACGTTCTCTCAGACTACAGTATGCAATCTACCGACTCGATGGCTCTCTTTTAGCAGATCCTGGAATGTGACTATCAAACCTGGACCGATCTCACTCAAATCTTGAAGAAACGGATAAACATGTACACTGACAAATTAGACGACTCCGATATATATCGACGAACGTGGGTGTTAGAAAGTTGAACGACTGGAAATTACGAGCGCAACTTCGGCATGAGAATTCAACGGACTTATTTAAATTACGTTTTCAATTTCCTTTTGCATCTGTTGGACATCGTATTTCCGCATTTGAAGAGATATCGAACAATTTGAAGAGTTATGACATCTTACTAGCCATTAACGATCGTGTTTCATAACCTGATGAAACAATAGAGGACCGTTTCACTTCTTTTCCTTTTTTCCAACCGTTGCATCGACCACGTCTCCACGGGGTCATGTTGCGGTACCGCGACCTAATCGCGATCCGTTAATATCGCAAGAGGTAAAGCCTACGCCGCGAAGTCAGGGCGATATCTAGATCGTCTTATTATGCATATCGGTTGGAACTAGTATTCGCAATCGTTTTCGAGCGGAAATCATCGTTCTTCCATTCTAGTCGGGCAAATACAAATTACTCGAACTTCTGGGGCTCCATTCTTGAAGTCATTCGCAAGAGAAACGTATGCGCAAATTCAGCTCTTACAGAAAAGTTGCAGGTTGATTGGCTATTGCATGATTGGCCAATCAATTTGTAGATTTTCTGTAAGAGCAGAATTTGCGCATACGTTTCTCTTGCGAATGACTTCAAGAATCGAGCCCCTGAGGCGAGAGAAAACGAATGATCGTAAGCGGACGCGACGTTGCACGAGTTTTAAGATCTAAATGCGCGTGATTCGGCCCCGAATAGAACTCACTTTGAGCTTTTGAGTGTGACCACATCGACAGCAGCAGTACGACATGTAGTCGGGTAGCGCGGGCATAAACCTCAACTGTTCCTGCTGCGAGTACTCGTCCACGAGCTTTCGATAGTGCACCCTGAAGATGGGCCTCGTTGCACTCTGTGAGCCTTTACCAAGGCGTCCCATAATCGCAAAGAATGCGGCCAGGATATTGCGCCTGCGTGCAAGCCTCCTCATGCCACAGCGACCGTTGTACTTGCACGTTGTCCTTCCAAATCGCGACTTCCCGCTACCCTTAACTTTCACGAAGGGGGATACTTTCTCCCCGAGCACCGACTGCACACGGAGATCCAGCGGTGACCGGCCTTTATCCAGATTTAATAAAAAGACGAAAAAGAATTCGAGATTGTTGTCACACCCAAGGAGGGTTGTATCGTCACACGGTGCACACCGGTCATTCGCTTCACTTCTGACATCAATATTCCACACATTTCCGATCACACGTTCACGACACTACGCGGCGCACTTTCTAACGCACAAAGCACCGACATACCAGCGTGTTAAAATGTTTGCCGCATCCGACACCTTTCTCCGAGGATATCCCTTCGAGAATATTCGGCACCTATCGCGGGATCCCAGGCGCCTCTTGAAATCACGAAGTTCCAATCTATATCTCGCAGCGGCACGTGGATGAGCACCACTCGATCCTCGTACGACTAAGGCGATTGGAAACGCCGGTATCCGTTCGGTAACGGAAATACGGTGGCACCGAAGGTGCATCCATCGCGGAAGGCTGTCGAGGGTCCGTCGTCGACGCGAAGTCTGGCTTCTTCCCCTGCGACCGCCGATCTCCCGAATCTCCCGCGAGAGGATGCGGTATTATTAGCAGGTGACGACGATCGCGACGTCGTGGGACCCGCGGGATTCCAGTCCTACGTGCGACACACACGCACGGAGGATCCGTGAGCCGCTCTCGATGGCGTGCGTAGCCCCGGCTACGTGTCGCTCTGCATGCCGACCCGCGGAAACCGGTTAACGTGCACCGCGCCGCTTCTCGCTTCTTGCTTGTCGTCTGTCAACCGCAGCATCGCTGCATCCTTCTACATTTTCCGATGGACTCGCCGCGAGACAACCTCCGTTACCGACGTTGCGATCGTACCCGGCACACATTCGCGCGCGGAATTCCCCTCCCCGTGGGTCGCTCGTGCTCCGGAGTACTCTGGAATCGCGATACCGAGGGAAGGGCTGCGGATCGTTAGAAAGTTTCCAGATGAAATTTCGCGTCTTCTGCTAGTCCTTGGATGCTCGATGGATGAATCACGCGTGTCTCTTCCCCCTTCCCTTTGAAACTTTCTTCAATTGTGTTTCTATGGAAGTAAGATCAGTGAAACAAATGCGCCGTAGGTAATTTTTTACGTGCCGTTCTGATGTTACAACCTCTCGCTATTTCGCCGGTCTAGTGAGTCGAACTGGTACCATCGCGGAAGCGGAAACTCACGGGGGCGGAAGGCGGCGAGCCATCCATTAGGTTGGACGGTTCGAAGAGGCGCGAGGCCCAGTCCACGCGCATCCTTTCTGCTGTCAACCCACCCGGTTCACCCAACCTTCGGTCGGCGGTTCCTCGTTCCGTTCTCTTCTAGTCCTCTCCGACGCACGTTGGCCGGTCTCGGTATTGCCGCTGCCTCTCGCGCGGAAGCGGTGGGAGACCTCGCAAAGCCGCAAAGTCTGGATACCGCCGTGTTTAAACCGGCCCGGCGATGGCAATACCTCCCGGTACGTATAGAGAGAGACTGAAGTCCACGAGGAACACGAAGCGAGAGCACCGCCGCTCCGGCCGGCCCACACGGTTCCATCCCCACCGCGAGGTCTGCGAGGAGCCGAGCGGTGCGACCGACCGACCGACCGCTTTCTTGCTTCAACCGCGGCATTGAACACGTTCAACGGCAGCTGTTGAATACCACGTGTCCCCGTTCTCCCTCTCACCCTCGCTGTCCCACGTTCTCTCTCTCTCTCCCTCCCACTATGTCTCTGTTCCTCCCTCGGTCTGTCGGTCAGTCCTTCCTGCTCTGCCCGTCGCTCTCCGTCCCACTCACGATCTTTTCCGCGGCTTCTTATTCTTTTTACCCTGCCACGACCGAGAACGCCACTCGACAGAGAGCCAGCGCCGCACGGAGCGCATGAGTTTGCGATTCGCGTTCTTTGACCCGCCGTCAGCGCGACGCTCGATCGCGGACTTCGACTTCGACTCCAGGGCTCGCGCCGTGTCCGGTGATGTGAAGTACTTAGAGGGTAAATACCTCTTTTTTACACCCAAATACGTTTCGGAGTAGCCTATAGGGACTCTATCCCCGCCCCTAAATATTTCTTGCAACGAGCACCTATACCTAGAATGTTCGCATACCTTCTTTGGAATGTCTGTACCTGCCACGGGTACCTGTATCTACTTAACGTAACTTTAAGGCGCTCTTTAGGGTCAGTGTGAAGGAACGAATCGCGGAATCTCGAATTAGTCAGGATTTTCGTAAGAATGTACAGAACGTCGATCAGAAATACGGCCAGTTGCTGAATGCAGCTCTTTAGTTCAATAAAGAAAATACAAAAAGAATTCATACACACGGATATCCGTCTTTTTATTTTCCTTTAAGAAAATCATTTCAAACTTTTACATCCCCCCGACGTGGATTCCCCGATATGGATCCATATGTTGACAAATCACCTGACAGAGAGCGTGGAAATTGCTTGGAAACTGAAAATGCGGTGTCAACCGCTTCAATGAACGCAGAAACCTTCGAATATTCGACCGCTGAGGCACTTCATTTTCCGCCTATTCTCGCAATCTCTTCGGCCGTGCCATCAGAGTAAGCTCACTTGATCCTAGGCCTTCAAGAACGATGACATTCTTAATTCAACGGAAGGTATTTAAAGTTTAATCCGAAGAGTGCGCCATTAGGCTTGACTAAATGTCAAGGCAATGGCAGAGTGCAAAGTTCCGAGTGCAAAGTCTACTATTCACAACTCTCTAAAGCTCCGCCAACTTACGGCTCTATCCTTTCTGATATCGTCGATGGACCTCGAAGCCTCGGGCGATGTTATCTTCCAGACAACAGGAACAGGCTTTTAGATCCTGGGATTCGGTAGTCGATGTATCGACGTCCGAGACTATATTTCCCCGTGTATTCGCTGGTCTTAGCGCCGAGGCACGTTCCACCCTCGGATGCTTTACGCCCGGTTGTTATGACTTTCGATAAAACACGATACAGCGATGATACGTATCGCGATAACGGCAAAGCTTCGTAATCGTATTGATAAGTTAAAAGGAAGGTGAAATACATTGCTCGCGATTAGGCGTGAATTCGTATAATAAATTGTACGTATTAGAGGAGAACATAAATTTTTCATTTCCTTTTTACGACAATTAGTGGCAACTAGCAGAGCGGACTCGTTAATTCATGCAAAGAGAATTCTCGAGTTACGATTAAGACAGGATTCTGGTCTTGTAATTTCAATTTAAATTTTGTCCGTTAAGCGTGCGGTTTGGCTCGTCGGCAGAGTTGTCGGGAGCAAAGGCAGTGATCCATCAGCTTTAAACGACGAGACAGTTTCCAGTTTCCACTTGAGACGCACGCGGTTGTCCACTGGCAAGGGTCGACCTGTCACGTACAGTATCTTGGACGAAAATCCCGGCTTACTTTCGACGATTTATATTAACCCGATTATTTAAGATACTCTGAACGCCAGTAAAATACCTCAAAAATACTTCGAACGCCGTGTATTCCTGTTCGTTTCACATACGTCTGCATTAACGTATATTTTTTCTAGCATTTGTAAATGCTCTAATCATTTTCTACAGCTCCGTTTTTTAGCAGTTAAAAATCAGATCTATTTTTATTATGATTTCATTAACGCGTCTTTCAGGTATTTCAATCTTCTGCATCCTGCATGCCGCGAAAGAAAGAAATATCAAAGAAAAAGTCGCATTTTACTGACCTGTTCTGCAGACTCGGTGATAAAAGAATGACAGTACTGCAGGCTGAAGTGGGCCCTGGGCTCTCGCGCCAGAAAGCTGAATTGGGCGTGCTGCGGCTCACAAGTCGCGTAAGAGATGCGTCTTAACGCGTGCGCCATTTGCACGCACTGCAACAGGAAAAACTAATCTTGAGGACCGCTCCTAAGAACTTTGATGTACGGCGTTTTAATGTAGGGGCAACTACACTGATAGTAAGTATGACTTAAAGAGAAGCGTGCACTTAAAAATGACCAATATCAACTTTTTAATTTTTGAAAAAGAAAGTAGATTATTTTTTGCACATTTAGAGCTACATAAAACAATTTTTAGATATGTCTAATGTATAAAACGAAAGATTTGCACTATAATTTCGCAACTACATCCTTCCTCTTTAATAATATAACGACTCCTTCTCTCTTTCTATTATATTATGGATAATAATAATGAAAAGAAAATAATACTTTGTAAGTAATATCCGTTATTAATAATGACATAATAAAACTTATTTAATAAAGTTTAATAAAAGGTACTTAATAATTACTTACACTTGCTTAATAATTACTTAATAAAACGTACTTAATAAAACTAGGATATTTTGTTCATCATATCCATTCAGTCCATCATTTTCAATAGTGCATTCAGTGCAAAACAATGAAAAACAATTCAAATTATCTCTGACTGACAATTTCCGAGGTATTTTCGAGAGTGAGACTTGTGTTGAATGCAAACAAAAATGATTTACGAGCGTTTTATTATTGCTCTCATCCTGTTGAGTGATTTAATCGTTTAAATCAATTCTACTGTGAAACGTTGCGTATGTGTTAAGACCCGTGCAAGAAACTACCGTCCTCGTTAAACAGGATATCGTCATAAATATCACTTACTACGTATGGCTCGTTAGCAACTGTAGCAAATATTGCGTGAGCCTAAATTGAGGGGTGTAGGATGAGATAATTAAATGGCATGACTAGACTGCAATACCGGTAGAAAAATTACTTGGCACAAAATTATGTCTATTAAGATATTAGTCATTTTAGCATAATTAAATGAAATGAACATGAAAGTGTTTTTTCTGGCTACAATAACTTAAACCTAAAGTTAAATTAATTGATATCATTTTTCATATATTTCTTCACTTTTTAAATAGTAATTGAAAACAGTGCGCAAATAATAATACGATTAATTATTCAGATAAAAATTAAAGTGAAATGATAGTTTAAGTCGAAAATACAACTTTGAAAAAATAAGTTTGAGATTTTAAAGGCAAACATTTTCAGTTAGTATAAATATATAAACTAAAAATTTTGATATTATTTATCAAATAAATATGAAAATGTTTTGTTTGATGTCTATATTACAAAGAGACTTTATTTTAAATAATAGTGATAATTGCAGCTGCAATACAGAAATCTATCTATTTTGTCTGGAGCAAAGAGAAGTTTTTATACGCGGAAAAAGCTCCGAAGAAGGTCCATAATTGTATATTATTGCCGTTGAATAATTCGATTCAAGCGATGAGAATTAAAGAGAAGAAATAGCATCCAATTATTGGCCACTCGAAAAACTTGCGAGGTTTTTGGCTAAATTTACGTTCTGAAACTTTTAATGATTTATTGAGGCTTTATTCGCGAGATCGAGATGCTTACAACTTTCGACGTAAAGATCGTTTGGTTAAATCCCGATTGACTTAATTTCAGAGACTTTATAGGCTACGATAGAAACCTTAAAAAAGCTCTTGCTTTTCAGAATTTTATAAAGAAAATTTCCATTGGAAGTAGAATGTTAATAAAGAGAGAATTCTTTTATAAATCCTTTTATAATAATTTAGGGGTACATCGTTATAAGATACGTATAGATTTTCTTCGATGAAATAACAGTTCATATCAAAGGATGCACAATCGCCGGAATTCGTCGAATTTAAAGTTGTTCTTATTCTGGGACGTAATTTTTTAATGTTATCCATAAATTTGGCAGCTAGTACAAATAAAATTCGTCCAGTGAGCAAAATCTTCGTTTTCGAGAAAGCCGCGAGATTTCGCCAATATTTCAGCCAAGAAATATCCTCGCAACGGCACTTTGTGCACTCTTGATATTTTATTACCCGGTCCCGTAGAATTACATCGAGCATGTTTACAGTCTTCGCTCGCACGTTCTATTAATATTTATCTGTCCATTGTGTCGCGGCACCATGCTCTTGTGCATACTATAAACGCAGTACTGATTGTGAAGTTGCTTCAGCGCGTATAAAAGCTTTTCTCTGTGCAAGAGAGACTACGCATTTCTGCATTGCAGCGGCAATTTTCTTTGCAATTGCGTTGCTTTTGCAATTAAAATGTAAAGTACAAAATTTGCGTTTTTATTTGATAAATGACGTGAAATCTTTCCTCTCTTAATTCATATCCTCGCTAAAATCGTTGTTCTTTAAAATTTTAAACTCATATTCCCAAAGTAGCATTTTTGGCCAAGCTATTATTGCACTCCGATCCTCAATCCTAAGGGGAGAAACACGATTTCATCTTCAAACTTCCAAGACGAGATACTCGCTTAAATTCGTTCTCTCGCAGAGGTAAGCATGGTAGGGCATGCGGACGAGTAGAATGGTGATTGAAAAGATGATCGTACTGTAGGAGCAAATTTTCTGGCAAGGATACTCCGCGATTCTATCAAGTTTCGTGCTGAATTTTTCATGGTGCCTGCATTTACTCCAAGTAGCAAAGTTCTACGTGAGAAAGATATAAATGACCCGGCTCAGTAAAAAGCTGCTTCTACTTGTACCTCTCTTGGATGGGCATTACTTGGACTGATCTTGTTACCGCTATTGTTAAATTATGCTGAAAATGTAGAAAAATTCTTCTAATTATTCTACTTGTGCAAGTAATAATTGTTTGTAATAAATAACGAGGGTAACGTTGGTAACAATCATTTTCTTATTATAAGACACATACACGGAGGAAATTTTATATTAAAAATTACTATGTATGGCAGTAGCCGTGGACCATTGCTGGAATTATAAAAATTTTTACTATGTTATATTAATAATTATTAAACTCATTAAGTAAAAAACATAGTAAAAATTTTTATAATTCCAGCAATGGTCCACGGCTACTGCCATACATAGTAATTTTTAATATAAAATTTTCTCCGTGTAGAAAATGGTAATTTTTAAAGAATAATGATTATACCACAATAATCATTGATATAAAATTTTCAAACGCTGAAATCGCCACATATATCTTTAACCTTTTAAGGCTCAGTGTACATAATTATGTACATTCACTTTAAGTTCTTCCCAAATGTTTTGCATTGATAAAAGTAGCGTTTCTGTCGATATAATACTCTTAATCCGTTTTATATGGAGCTAGATTCTCTATCTCAATTCCTAAAAAAATGGTGTTCCTGCTAAACAAATCACTATTATGATCGTTGATCGTAAATTTTACTCAAACGGAATCGATGCCTGGGCCTTAAAGGGTTAACCAATCGGTTGATCTAATCAGTTTATCTCAGCTTGTGCAGGTGCAATCTAATTTGTTAGCAGCCACACTGGAAGCACGCCGCGCAAAGTTACCCGCTCGATTTGAGTTTTTGCTTGGAAGTTAAAATTCAATTCGTTAAAAATTCGATTGAAGTACGTTACGCGAAGTTTCAGACTGAGCCGGTCCACTCTCGAAACATGGTTGTATAGCGCGAAGTTGTTACGGGCCGAGAATCGCCCCGTAACGCGGCAAGAGAACCAACTATCTCGAGGCAACTATGCGCGTTACCAATGGCACGAGAAACGACATCCTAGAGAGGATTTCGTCGAGTTTGTCATATTCTACGGGAGAACAACGTCGTTATTCACCCGCTCCCGTCTTTACCTCGCTTTTGCGCCTTTGCAACGAGATACGTCGCTGCAGCACTTGCGCCGGTTATTTGAACCCCCTACCCATTGTCCCCCGTCTCGAGAATACCTGGAATCGGAGATTTCCAGCAAATCGCGAAATCCGATTGCAAACGTAAAAGTATCTCCTGCACAACGAGGGAATCATCCATTGCAAAGATTTATTTGTGCGAACGAGTGCGTCTCAAAAGAATCTTCCGTCTTCCGTTCCCGATAATATAACCGTAAAATAACAAGACCCAGTTTTTCGTTATCCTAGAGAAAAACTTCGTCGGTACCTTGGGATTCTGCTTCTCTCGTGTAATTTTTTTTAAACGACGCAGATAAGCGCGCGTTAAACTGGAAAAGTTCACCCATACACGAACGTATACGTTCACGCTTATAAATAGTAATAATGCTCGCACCACAGACGGCACTAAATGTATCTTTCAGTCGTATCTGTAGCGCAGATGGGAAGTCCCTAAATGTTTAAGAGTTCGATTTTGCGTTCGGCTCCAGTAAAAATTTTAAGGCAGGGTTGGGTTTAAGCTCTCGGTTGCAGTAAAAAATTTTACGATCCTCAGTTTCCGGGTGTTACTCCGGTTTTCCTTTCTAAGGTCACACGTGAGCGCGTAATCGCTGCCGAGGGTGGACGAATCGACGATTTTTCTCACGTATCGTTCTCTTATTCACGTATGAAAAAGTTTATTAATCGAAAAGTTAAAATCGCACTTTTACCACCGCCCCTCTCCCACCCACCCCTCCTCTCTCGCGCTTCTGAAGTTAAGTATAAACGGAAAAATTTCTTGTATCCGGACAGTGAGCGATGCGTTGTCCGTTTTATGACGAATATCGAGGAAAGATATTCCCCGTGGATACTATCGGCGGCGAGGGTGGGAAGGGAGGGAGGGAGATATGCAAAAGAGATACGCGCTGTAGCGTGAGTGCTGTTTCGTGTATGCACGAGTAAATCCGCAGGTAAAGGATAAACATATCGTGTGATCGCGGCAAATGTATGAGTTCAAAAATTACACGGTCCTTTCGTCGTTGATCTTCCGTGGCGGTACCGCGTGTTTCCGCGACCGACTCGTTTATTCCCACCCCCGGTTTACTTTGCCGAGCGCGGCGCGATTTTATTCCGCGATAACAGAATTATCGGAAGAGCACAATCGGAATATGCGCGAATTTTTATTTGAAACGTTGTTTCGGGGATCCGCGCGCGGAAATTGCACCGAAAACAAGTGTTTACCGGGGGACGTCCCGAAATAACCGTCGCGTCGGGCGCGTGTATGCTGAAAACTCGCGTCGTGTGATCTAAGCAAAGCGACGCCGGGGTAACCGGTTCGCTTGATGTACAAAGCGCAAGTTTAGGGCCGGTTCAAAGCCGCTCGAATGTCGCGAAATCACGGGAGCGCACACTTCGGGGAGGGAGGTACGTACAGGGAGGGATCGCAGGAATTTTTTTAACGCTTGGCGAGGCAAAGGGTTTAATGGGGCTGGAGGAACGGAGGATTATTAGCAGCGGCCGGTACCTCCTTCGCGGCACCGCCGTGAAACGTTGGAGTGGACACCGTTCGACGTGGGCGGGTGAGACACGCGGGAGAGACGCGTATCATCGCGGAGTGCTCTTCCATGTATGCACGAGTAAATCCACAGATGGAGGGTAAATACACCCCTACCGATCGCGGCGGGCTATGCGACGCGCTGCTCTTTCTCCTTCCCTCCCTCTCGCCCTTGCGTTCGCAAAGATTGGCACCATTCGTCATCGTACGTTTATCCAACTACCCCGACTCGACAACTACCGATTCGGTAGATTCTCCCTGCGAGTGCATTTCATTGATATCTCACTCCCCTGTAATTCAATGATCGCCAGAACGTCGCGTCTCTTTCTCGTCACGGCCGTCGAGGAAGGACCGAGAATACTTTTTTTTTTCGTAGATTTTTCTAGCAAATTATACACACGACCGCACGTCCATCGGAGAGCTTTCCGCGGTGCACAAGCGATTTGGGATAATCGCGATTTTGTGCAACCGGAGCTCGAGCGTGAAGAGATACGCTTGACATGAATTACACGGTGCGCGATAAACAAATTCGGCTGGAAAACAAGAGCGCAACGTTCAAACGTTCGAAGTACTTTTTCCAGTTAAACGTTAATCGAGCCAATATCATTTTTTTATCAATGAGGTCAATCTCATGTAGCTTATCTAAATGTGCTGGTCGTACGTAGTTTAATTAGACTCTCCAAGTTTCTATTCGCGTCTTAATCATCTTATGCAGTCACGTGCATTCGGCGTGATCGCGGAAAGTTTCCTCATATCTTACAACTCGTAACATGAAAATCGGCAATTACTCCTTTGCTGAATATGGGAGTTCGAACGGGTATTAATATCGTTTTATCATTATTAAATACGTATTACGCGAGAACTTACGATAAATGTGTAAGCATTGTTACGAGCGTATCTGAGATAAGTGGAAAGTTTGGCGTATTTTTTCAATGTGTGATCTTGTGAATTATGCCTGGATTCTTTCCTGTACACGGAGAAAATTTTATATTAAAAATTATTATGTATGGCAATAGCCATGGCCCATGCTGGAATTATAAAAATTTTTACTATGTTTTCACAAATGAGTTTAATAATTATTAATATAATAACATAGTAAAAATTTTTATAATTCCAGCAATGATCCACGGCTACTGCCATACATAGTAATTTTTAATATAAAATTTTCTCCGTGTAATTACCCGATTTCTTCCTATAACGTCAATTTAATAAATAATTATTTAGTAATTATAAAAAGAAAAATATTATAATATATATTAATATATATATGGCACATTCCACCAATTCTGTATTAAGAAATTGGCGCCTATTTTTTTTT
>NJRP01000015.1:771808-806352 GCA_003063835.1 Aphaenogaster floridana | reverse complement strand
TGTTGGAGTTTGTTGCATAAGGAAAACATTCAAATAGCCTTTTCTCGGCGATTTGAAGAGCTAGAAAGCTCTAAGTTTAGCCCATAACTCCTCTTTATACATAAAAGAAATGACACAAAATTGGCGAAAAAAAATAGGCGCCAATTTCTTGATACAGAATTGGTGGAATGTGCCATATATATATTTTATTTTTGCATCTGCTTCTTATTTTATGTAAAGCATCTCGCGTAAAGTGACTAAAAGTTTTTAACAATTTAGGAGCAAGCGAGGCTTGGATACAAAGAGAGATCGAAAATGTTACGACGTAATCGACAGCGAATCGAGATTTCCTCGAGAAAGTGGACGTCTTGTTCCTCATCCGCCACGATAAACGTTCCACGAGGGCTTTTTTAAGAGGCGCTTACCGAAGATCGGGGATAGAAAGTAAGGATTTTTTCAGGTAGAAAATTAAAGCGGGAGCTTAGGAGAAGCCCACGAAATAAAACACTAATTCGAAGGATCGATATGTTCTGTACAGCTCGTGAACGCGGCGGGTACGGATCGCGCGAGGGTGGTCGGTGCATAGGCGAGCCAACTTCGAAATATTACTGGCAGGGATGCGATAAGGATTACGGGCCCCCAATTAAAGTCCGGAAAATAATAAAAGACGAACAGAGAGCGGCGAGATTACTCTCGTTCCTCCCCTTCTCGCGACGTGACGTTTTATATCTGGTTGAAAGAAATATCTAGATGTTTTCGAATTTAATTCTCAGATCAGGAAAAATTTGCACGACAAAATTTTGATTTATAGCAATTGATGAAATTTTGGTTTACAATATTTTACTGTATTTCTGCTCACTTCTCTTATATCTGTAATCATAAAATAAATGATCGAGATGTCTTGCGCGATCGAAACGGCTTTCTCACTCTGAATCTTTTCGCCTAGATTTAATTGTTTTATTATCCCTTTCGGGGTCGTTTATTATTCTCATCGCATGAATATTTCAGGAACGCAGCGAAAGTGATTCATTCGAAAAGGCATGGGGCTGCGAGTCTTTAGCACTGAAAGATTGGCGTTCCAAGGTCGACCTGAAAGGGAGGTCTTAAGTATCACAAGGATTATCGAACCCTGCGCTCAAGAATGCGGAAAATTAGGCTTCTCGCATCGCGGTTCAACTTCCGTCCTGCCATCACGTGAAAGCTCAACTCTCTGGATTACCTCCTCGTCGCTCGCTCTTTTAACGAGGACCTTTACGAGGACTCGTTTACGTTTCTAAACCGTTGACACGCGACGCAAACATACGCAAGCGTTTCTCCTTTCGTCTACCCAGTCAGTTGTAAACAGTGGCGTAGCTAGGGGAGGAGATTAGGGGAATAAATCCCCCCCCCGAAATTTTGGGACCAAATATGAAAATATGAAAATAAAAGGTTGAAAGCCGAGAGAGAAATCAAATGGTAAATGCTTTAAGGTCTAAAGAAAATGTCCTGAATGAATATTGTTATCTTATTTAATTAAAAAAGTTATGAGTTCTATGATTTTAATTTTTTAAAAATCTCCTCCCCCGAAATAAAATCCTGGCTACGCCCCTGGTTGTAAATTATAATGCGTTCCTCGTAGCAATATTACTTTTTTCCGCTTAAGAATCGTGACAAAGACATTTAGAACTAATTGTAAGCACTGTTTGAGAGCAGCGATTTAGAATTCGCAACGGTAATAAAGCGGTCGTTTTTTATAACATCTTCTTTCTGTTTCGGTACTCAAAGGTAACGCGACGCAGTGGGATGCAGTGGCGCTCGTTACAAAAAAAAGGAGGCGAACTTTTCGCGCGGAGCTCCAGGGGATGAAGCGCTCTGTCTTGGAAGATGCGCCGCAGGCAGCGGCAAGACGGTTTCTCCATAACAACGTCCGCGCACAAACGCGAGGTATCCTTTTCCGCGGCAGTAACTGTGTGTGCGTCTCTAGTACTCACTTTTCCATCTGGACTGCATACTTTAATCCCCGCGAGCGAGACTATCAGGAGAACGGGCGTGAATCGATCGCTGTACTGAAACAAACAGATCAGAAGTCATGCATGTAGCAGCTGAATGGAATTTCTACTAGCAGAATAATATCCATATGCGATTGTTTAATTAAAATACAAGCTCGATGCTAATAAATAAATAAATAAAAGTTGCAAGTTTGAATCCAGGATGTACGCAGCTCTCGAATCTAGGATTCGTATATAGAATGTATCCAGCGTATACAAATATAGAATTTCATAAAATACATATATTCTTAGAATTAAATAAAAACGAGATTTCTTTACGCGTTTTGGCTATAATTATTATTTTAATAGCTCGAAAAATATTCATATATCTCAACATTTTTATTTTAGAATAAATTACGTAAAATTTTGATCGTGTGCAATATCGTCATAGGCGACAAACGCATCCGCTATCGAATGAAAAGCAGTGGAGCACAAATTTGCTAATACATTTACAATTTAGTCCACGTACTTAGAAGGGGCCAGCATCCACTTCATCCGAGTTCTCTCTATTGGAAAGATCGAGCCTCCTGCAACTTTGAAGCGGTCGTCCAATTTCGAAATTGAAAAGTTGGCAAGCTACGCGGTATAATTCCGAAAGCGGACTCCACGCAAGAGTGTTTCTCGTCGGAGACGCGGTTCATTGTCTTGAAAAGCCAAGGTTGATGTTGCTGGAGCCACAAAAGGGGATCTCCGGTATAATTACGGTAACGCACGGGGCGTTGTTCGATAAAGGACGCTGGCGCAATCTTTACTTCTTTCCCCCTCTACAGAGCAATCCCTTAATCCCGGTGTGGTCTCGCGATTTTTATAATTGCACACGATAATTGTGTATCGTAAAAGCGACATTTAGGAAAAATGTCTCAAAGTCACGCCAAACTCCCGGAGTTGCGGTAATTATAAATTAACAATACGGAGGAAACGCATAATGTCACCGACTTCGACATTGACATTTCCAACATCTGCGGTACTCTTGTTTGCGAATGCTCCTAACAAGGCATTTCAATACGATAACTTTAAGGAAGCAAACGACGACGAGGGCGTAATTTAATGTAATGTACTTCGTGTAGCTTCAAGCAGTCTAAGAGCCCTCGCTTCTCAAGGGACGACAATAATTATGCCTCCTTATTATAAGGATGTCCTACAATAAGGAAAGCCTTCTCGTCAACTGGTTTTTTTATGTCTTTCTGCTTATCTTAGCTGAATAGCAGATAATCCTGAATTTAATATGCTACTCTTTGCGCTACATTTTTTTAACGTATTTATTTAAACAACATATTTTATCCAATGTAATATATATTCCTTTTGTTATTTTAGATAATTATATAATAAATAGATAGATGAAGCTTTCGTCATTCTCTAGGTTGAAGATGGCTAAAAAGTTAGCCGAAACGTACAAAAAAAGTTGTTGTATTTTGAATTAATTTAAAGATGTATCAAATCGGTTTATCGATTTTATTGCGCATTGTCTTCCGCGCTAACTCCTATTAGCCCATTTTAATTAACGTTTTTTAAATAGATAGTGTTTATAATTAATATAATAATTTCTGGCAAAATTGCGAAACTTTTAAGACCACAATTTCTAATTTCCTATTCTTTAGTTTCTGAAATTCTATACGTATTAAAAAAAGCCAGTATTTCTGAACGGGATAATTGATCGGAAATTGAAATTTTTGACAAGTAGAATATTCGCATGTCAAACAGTAATAGCGTGGCGTTCTGCGAGGCATATAAAAAGCGGTCGATTCGTTTGAAACAGCTGCTCGAGCCGACTTGCTTATACGTTCGTCTTCCCATTCGATACCCATCAGGAGACTACAGATGTAGCATTCATGGTATGGAGGTTTTTCTCTTTATTACATTTTTTCGTCTTTTTTCTCGCCACCACTGCTGTCATCATCAGGGAATAACCGAAGCGGCGTGACGACGAGACGAATACGAAACGTCACAGCTCTCCTCTCGTCGTCACAGAGGCATATCCTCTTATTTCTTTCGCACGACAAGATGCATTGTAATAAGATGTCGGAGAACGTGAAAAGTGCGCGCGCACATATATCAGATATATGATATATCATAAAATATATTCACTAGACTGTTATGCCGGCCGCGTAGCAGTGATTTGCAAATTGAATGTGAAAGATACTTGGGCTTCAACTCGAAAAATATTCTGCTTTAAAAAGAAGCCAAGTAAATTGCGAGTAAGACAACCGTGATATCTTCTTCCTTTTTCGGATGGCGTCTCGATTTCTAGGAACGCCAATGATGAGGAATACCAATCTTTTAAATGGAGATCTTTTTTTCTCTCAAGCCAATTCAAGGCATCTTTTCAAGGCAAGCTAAATAGCGGAGTCTCTTTAATATCTACGTAATTGCCATATCGCGATGCCCCCTTCCATGCCTCGTGTCTGCGTGGATGCGGACGATATTCTCGCCGGAGTTGACATCGCGTCATTACGCGTCCCCGCCGCTGAAACGGAAACGATATATCCATGCGAAAGTTTGAGCAAGGCGCACCGCGCGAACTTACGGTTTGTTTAAGGAAACTGCCAGACGCGGTTACGAATACGCGGAAAAGGCGTGGTGGAAGGGCTCGTCGGCCGACCTCCGGTCCGACCAAGGTCCCGAATCCCCAACCCTCGTCGCCGTACATCCGCCGACAACCGGCGGCTGCACCGAACGGCTTCGACCGACACGTCGCATGCGAAATTTATTCATCGGCTGAAGAATGGCACGCGAGAAGTCTGCGTCGCTTAAAGCTTCCAAACGTCTTTTAAATGTCCGTACTTAAGCCGGCCTAAGTAATCGTCTTTCAGACAACGACCGATCCAACGATGTCCTTTGAACATCATCGTGCCGTTTGGATTTGACCTCGCTTTTAATTTGTCAGCGGACAACTGCGGACAATAATGATTGGCGTGTGGGAGAACAGGCGTTTCCTAACTATAACCCAATCATCATTATTATCAGTTGGAATTCTTTTTGCTTTCATTCCCCGCCGTGTCGCATCCCTTTCTCTCCGATTCTCATCTGTTACGCGTTTATCCCCAAAGCAATCGAATTACGCCCGACGTAAGGATGTTATTTAATTATCAACATCGCTCCCGGACGTGGAAAGCAATTTGCAGGCCGCTGCTCGATTATCTTTATCACGGCTTGCTATCGGCGTGCTAATTACGCTTTAGCGACGCAGACACATGATGATGACGGCAAAAACGACGACGAGATATTACGGCGACACTCTGGTCCCACGATATTAACGCGAAAAAAAAGAACTGAATCGCTCTTGACGAGGTGAGATCAAAAAAAGAAAGAAAGGAAGAAGGGAAAACCGGAATAAATAGTTACTACACCCAGAGCTGCGGCGAGACAACGTACACACGTCGTAAATGTCCGTATAGAAATAACCGGGAATTTCGTAATTATTATATATATATGTGGAATGGCTCTGGTACAGTGTTACATATTAAAGGATCAAATTTAAACCAATTTCTTGGATTAAATCGTAGAAAGGTTTTAACGCGAATGTTAAAAATAACCATATTTGAATTTCGAATTTTTGACTTTAATTTGGATTCAGCGATCCTAAAAACTCTTAGGTACACTGAAAAAAATCCATGTATTTTTACATAGAAATTACTTGTTCAAAACCGGAAAATTACCTAATTATCACTATAATTTTTTTTCCAGATTTTAAAAGTGAAAATGCATATTAATGGTAAAATGTAGGTGAAATTACTATTTTTATGCAAAAATCACTCGTAATTTCATGTGAAATCACTTGTAATCACTTGCAATTTTCCATGTGGGTAGCAATATTGCATGATTATACTCGGAAAAAAATCCAGCATAATCATGTAAATATTTTTTTCAGTGTACGACATACCATCAAAATCGAGGCATTTTATATATCAAAATAATCAGGTGCGTACTATTGCGTCAATGCCCACCGAAGGAGTTAACTTAATTATTCTAGCCAAATTAACATATTGGATAGGAACAGTGGCGATCTATAGGAATGGTTATAAATAACCCAAATTTGGTTCAATTTAACATTATAAATTTAACAGTGTGGCATGGTTAAAATAAAATTTTCTTCCCGCGACAAGAGATAGTGGCTAACAAGATTGTAAACAGGAAATCCGCCTACACAAAGTAGATAGAAGCAAGGAATAACGAGGAAGACGTCAGGAGAGCGCTCGGCGCGTTTCCCAGCGCATTATTAAGGGAATCGGTCCCCGTCGGAGTATTTCCGCGACAGAAGCCCTCCCACCTCACCCTTCAGCCGTCGCGCGTTTATCTCTCCGTCTCGTCCCGCGCCCGTTCCTGATTGTCCAGAAAGGGTACGTTCCCATCCTCCCGCTGACGCAATCTTCGATCTCTCCGTGACGTATCCCGAAGGCAATGCCGATACGATGCGTCTCGGGCGTAGCGATATCCTCCGGAAATGACAGCGCTCTTACTTTCTTCATCCATTGTGTTTGTCGTTGCGAAAAAATGGTGTAAGGCACGGTGATTAGATTTTGCGAATTTACGGGTTGATCGCGCAATTACAAATCTAATCATGTGTCTTCATTATGGTTCTTGCTATATTTTTGCTATATTTATTTGAATCAAGTCATATATATGATTTATATATGTATACATATATAAAATATACTAATAACATAGTAAATAATATATTAATATATAGTATTATTAATATTAATATAATTAATATATGCATCATTAATATATTATATATATAATACATTTAGCAGTAAATTTATTATTTAAGAATTTCTCGGCAGAAACTGCGAACTCTGGCGTTATTGATCGTCAAGAACCAATCGATCGTCGTCTGTCGAAGCCAACTGAGTCGGGAGATTCCGATATGACTTCAAAGTAATCGTGGCAGGCGCACGATAGGGAGTGGTTCTTTAGAAGGTGCGTGAAGGCTTTTTTTAGCGGATCATCCAGTTTCAATCGGTCGTCAATGTAATCTGTTTGGGCTCCGAGGGCGTAAGCAGCACTGCTACCACTTTGTTTCCGAGAAACAAAGTGTGCATCATCCGCGGGGTGGATCTTGCGGTCGCAGCTTACGCAGATTCACCCTGTCGACAAAGACGCTCGTCCCGGCCGGCAAAACATCAATCATCCGCCCTGTCATTGAAAATTGAATTTCAGACTTTCGGTAATTCGCCAAATTGGCCTTGCCTCCTCAAATAAAATTTCACGCGCGCGGAGATATTACTCGGCGTCAATTCTCATAAAGTTTCGATCGTAATATCGATCGATAATATATTATAGTGCACTCATCACGTATTTCGATGCACGTGGCGACATCCTCCGTATGTGTGAGTGCTCTTGTCGAGAAAAGAAGATCTAAATATCCTCTCCGCGATAACCGGGTATAAGGGATCGATATTGATAGGTCCCGAAGAAGCCTAAGCGGCACACACGCCGCAATTTTTTTGCCACTCCGACGCGACGTGATGGCTGTTCCGCGAGAAATCGAAAGGAAGAGTGGCCCCTCGGGATCGAGGCTCTTCATCGAATGACAGTGCAATTGACATAATGAATGCAATTTCATTCAAAGCAACACGAAGAACGAGGAGCGTTGTTGCCAGTCGCGGACGGCTAACAGCGAGAGGCGATGGCGGAGGGGGTCGTCACAAGAGGTAGGAAAATGAAGGCACGAAGCTGGGCGAAAAGAAAACATAAGAAAAAGGACAAAACGACTCGGGCCGGTCGATTGCATTCGCATTATCGAGACGTCGCGTTGATGTTATTATTTACGACGTCGTTAACTCAGACGCGAAACTTCGCATCGCGTGTGTGTATACGCGCGTATTAATCCCTCTCTTCCATTAATCTTTATCCCGCGCGCGATGGCGTCCTCATAAATATGGATTACGGAAATGCGTATCTCCCTACAGTCGCGGTCCGTTGTCCTCGAGGAGAAATAATCGGTTTCGTTTCCTCGGGAATAATTTCGATTGTCGTGGCCGCCGTTCGATCCGAGTGGCTCACAATGGCGAGCGCCGTCGTGTTTTCCCATAAGGAAGTTCGCCGCTCGCCGTTCGGCAGTCTGCCGTTGAGAAGAGATACCGAAAGGGTAGCCGTGATATTCGGAGAAAGCTTCGAGGTTCGAGGAGCTTTTCAAGGGCTGACCAGTACCCTCCAGTGCCAGGGAGGGTACAACGAATTCTCTCTCCCCTCTGCTCTCCCATTTGCAATGGAGCCGGAGTCGAGAGCTGGTCTAATATGCTTTAACTCTTCGCCGACGAGGACGGAATGTGGAGACGACCGGCGGCGAATGCGAGGAGAAACGGGTGACGAACCGAGGGAGATTGTAGAGGAGAAGCACACGGACGAGGATGGAAGTCACAAATATTCATAATAGGAAGCCGAAGAAATAAGCTGACCCCGCAAACAGCCACTCATTGACATCGGCGGGTATTCCGCGCTCGTTAGAAAAGACAGAGAGACAGGCGGCAGACGCAAGAGGGTGAGGGGGAGGGAGAGCATTGAAGGGGATACGATTTTTATCTCATCCCTCCACTTTCTCTTCCTTTCATTGAGCCGGTCCCGCGTCAGTCTAAGGATACATTGAGTTTCTCTTCACGGGCGAATTTCCGGGGAAACAATACCGAACCGTTTATAGTCAATTAACAGACGGAGGAGGTACCGCTCTTAATACGCCTCGCCCTTCACTTTGGGGCTTCGGAAATTCCGCGAGAGTGGATAAAAAGGATGAACTGACGTCTCGAGAAGACGACGCCGCGGTAACGACCGTTTCAAGCTTTTCTCGAATATTTAATTAGAAACGTATTCGCTCGCGAAGGCTGTCGGACAACGACGTAAACGGTTATAATCACATTTAAGTCCAGAAGATAAAACATTTTGCTCTTTTCTGAGGGCGAGATGTTTTTTCTTTCGGAAGAGTATAATATCGTAATAGAGTTAATATTATATTAATATTATAATTAATATTATATAAAATAGTGATTAAAACGTTCCTCGGCGCACGCAGCTTCAACACGAATAATTTCCTACTGAATAATTTCCTACTGAATAATTTGCTATTCGAAGAACGATGATATGAAAAGTATACTTGCCATCTATTTATATCATAATTAGTAGGTTCTTAGTGGTATGGTAATAGATTTTTCAACCGTATTATTTTATTTAAAGTACACGGAAAGAACGGTTTTGCTGAAGTATCTAAAAATTTAGCCAGCTACAGATCTGAAAATAATTATGTTGAACCATCCAAAATAATTATGTAGCACCCTCTAGCATAATAACAATGCTGCAGAAAGTTTTGACATCCTAGCAAACAGCTTGAGCGTCCTACATAATTATTTTGAATAGTCTAATATAACTGACAAAATTTTTAGACACTTCAGCAAAACCGTTCTTTCCGTGTAGTAAAGCAAATGACTACACGCTCAAAGAAATAAATTATTAGCAAGAAAATACCATTAATCCCAAGAGCTGTATCTAATATTTATCCGCGAACCTTCCGTGCGAAGGTATATACGATAATGCGGTGGCTATTAAAACTTGGTAAAGACTAGTTATGCCGCATTACATACGTACCGAGGACGGGAAACACCGAAAGGAATTCCCTCGGAAACGGGTTGAACACGTCCTTTGATTTATGATCCATTCGAGCCGAAGCACAATGATGAAAGATATGCTCTTTGCGGCGATTTGTCAGTGAATACGAAATCCAGGTAAACTACAACATATTCTTCTTTAGCATGTGATCTACTTTTATGCGCCTCCGTATGAAGTATACGCATGCTTTCAGCTGTCTCATCCGGGCGCGATTCGTCCATTCGTTTCGTCGCGTTCGGCTCTATTCTGTCTAAGCATCTCGACGACGCATACATAAGTCAGTTAACTTCCCGAGTAATAATCTTAATTGAATAAAATTCAAGAGGTTTAACATACCGTGAAATACACATTTAATTTTCAGTATTCTTAAGCTCGTTGAAGTAATATCTAATGTAGCTTGTGTTTAAACAACGCAGGACTACTTACAACACGAATACATATCGCAGACTACTTATAACACGAATACATATCGCAGGCGAAATCATTTTAGCATGTTTTATAGACGCAATTAGTAATACCGCCATTAACATCTCTCAGGCTTATTGGAGTTTGATTATCTTCGCGGAAACTTCGTCGCGCGAGTGACGGGCCGCGCCCGTAGATTTATGATCCCTTTTATCGAAGTACAATGATGGAGCATTCGCTCTGAGCGACGATTCGCCGTGCAATTCGAACTCCACGGAGGCCAGAAAATAACTTACCTCACCTACCCGCCGATCCACCTATCCCCCTTTTTTCCCCGCTCTTATGCTTGTAACAAGACACACCCTCGTTTCTAGAATGGACGACGATCCACCGGCGTGGCACGCGTTATTTGTCACCCGCAGACAATGTAAAAATCCCAGAAGCTCGCGCGTCTTTTTTCCAGATGGAATTTCGTCAAGCAAGCTTGATTTATGAACCCGCGCGAGCCCACCAAGTGACCATAAAGCACTCGATGTCCCGGTTATACAGCAATGGAAGAGATTCAACGTGATAAACGACAATGATCGAAAGCCATTAACGTTTTCGTCTTTTCCGATTTATACCGGAGGAAATAAATGCTTTATCGAGAAAACAAAAATACTTTAAGTAACTTATTTATCTTACATCTCTCTTAAAGCATTTAATTAATTTTATATAATCAATTTATAAACAACGTGCACCGTGCAGTGAAAAGCTATATTTACGCCCTTTTATCTAACACTCTGTGCACATTTGTATATTTATACTCAATGACTCGAAAAAAATAACAACAGCTAATTGAACAATTACTTTATCAGTATGCAATAAACAACGAGTTTATTAATGCATCCATAAATTACGATTTGAATCAGAATTCTCGCTTGATTACTCCGTTGACTAAGTAGAGCATTATAGGATCCGTATATCTTCGATAATCTGCAGGATGTTCTCCATTTAGCCAACACGAGTGCTCCCCTGGGCCACTCTATTTCGCGATCTTGTCCCTTTGGAACTTCGTCTAATAACGTGAGACCATCTTGTGATTCATAGTTCGTTGCTTCAGGAATCAAATATTTGAAGAAACCCGCCGTGGCGCGTGATCGAGATAAATGCGATTTGATCGCGGAAAAAATGTACAGTTCCGTAATATCTAGCGTGAGATTTTATTTTAAAATCTGTCGTAAAGCAGAATTCATTTTTTCTTAATTGCGTTTTATAGAAGAGTCTATAGAAGTTCTATATACATTGGTCATATTGCTACCTGCTTATCCATGAAAGTTAAAATTCGATTGTGACTTTTATATATTTAATGCAACGATTAAGTTTCCTCTTTATCTCATTTTCTTTATTTGATAAAATTAGAAATAACATCTACTCTCTATATCGGTCAGAAAGCAAGATTAAATTAATTGTCAGGAGGGACAAGCTTTGTCGCGTTTACGAGTTCCCTCGGCCACTTCCATCTACAAACCGACGATTGCGTGTCCCACGTTTTTCTCGAAGCCCTTGTGTATTAAATCGAGTCGTGTTAATCAAGAACAGAAACTTTTTACGAGGGTTACGTCGACGAACGGTGGTGGACGAGGGGGACGAATGGCAGCGGGACCTGGGCATGATGGTCGATCTCCATGTGTAGGAGGCACTGTGCCGAGGTATGGCGAATGATAAAACGGAGAGGGATGATCAAGTGAGTGATCGACTCGAATAGAGGACAGAGGGTGGCCGATATCTCCTTCCGTTGCCCGCGGCCAGATTAGATTGGCCTACCCTTCGCCATCGCCATCGTCGTCGTCGTCGTCGTCGTCGTCGTTGTCGTAGTCATCGAAGCTCCGTTCCCAGCATCCTCCTTCGAGATGCGAAATGCTCCCTTTTTCTCGTCGTGCTCCAATGGAGCCTTTTCGAAGATTACACCTGTGGCTCGAACCACAGCGTGGGGTATCAACCGACGCGGAAAGCGCAGACCGAGCTTCCTAAGGGGGTTCGATTTTAATTTACCTTTATCTTCCTTACACGTCGCGATCTTAATACAAATCCGACGAAGATCTCAAGAAAGAAAGCAGTAAGATGATTGCGGGGAACGAAAGCTATTCTTCTCGCGAGTCAATGACAAGATTGCAAGCGGTAAGCTTGATTGGATAAGCTCGCCGGCAATACGGCACCGTCTGTCACTCCTGAAATTTTTGCGCGAGCATAATTCTATATATTTAGCAATCTCGATGTGTCTGTCGGATTGTCATCGCGGTCTGTTAATTTGCATTAATGCGCTCCGTCAATCAATGCGTCGTTGTCATCAACGTGCCGTTCTCGCTGGCTGCCGTTGTCCTACTTGTTCGATGGAAACGTCGATTGGAACTTCAGTAATTACGCGCAAATTTATAATACGCACTAAAATTTCACACATGACTTCTAATGTAACGAATAATAGAACAGAAAATTATTCTAGAAGATAATAGAATTCAAAATTATTCAAATTATTCACGCGCTCTATGTCTTTTCTCAGACGCAATTTGATGATTTGGGCATAATCTAGAAAGCTTAATTCAAATCAGAATCGGAATTGCAAAATGTTCTGTATATGTTACATCTAGTCAAGGCATTGTTGAGCTAATGAAATGGTTCTGTTCTAAATACGGAGCGCTGTATAATAAAATCGCTCTGCAGCAAAGCGCGTCCAACTCGTGACGCGAACCGACGGCTTTCGTTTCGTGCGCGTGGAGCACATAGCGAACCTATATAAGCTGTGACTGTTTATCGAAACGTCACGTACAGACGACCTATCAAAACCAGAAGCGCGTTGCTTAAGCTCGCTCCCTCTTCTTCCTGTTTCATAGCTCTTTTAACGTACGCTTCGGAAACATATTAAACGTACGCAGTACATTTACACGAAATATTTTTGGCGGATGTTCGCTATAGGTAATCGATACTGATTACGCGGACTTATAAAACCTGTACACCAAATTGCACCGATAGGAATGCTGAAAACTCGCTTTATATTAATTTGCGCGATGAATAATATGTCGCTACTCCTCGCGTTGTTTCGATTCCTTGGTACCTTCTTCTGCAAAAGTTGACTTTACGAATCGCGACAACCGTTTCCCGGGGGGTGCGATATGGTGATTGCAAAATTGAGCGCGATCGCTGCCGCAGGTTTGAAGTGCGCTGTTTGTCGTTCCGACAAAGCGGTTTTGTTGCTCATGCTTTTTTTAAACTATGATGCGATATATTTGTTTCACAGGCGGATGGTTACGAAACCAATCAATGCAACCCGCCCGAATGGAAGGGCAAGTGCACAAAGGGCGGAGTGTTCGAAAAAAAATTTCGCAATCCTCGAAAAAGACGATGTAAAATTGGCGGTTGTGCCCGCAATTTCTCCCGGAACACTTTTTACGCGATGTAACACAATGCGTTTTTATACCGCAACTTATACCTTTTGAAATCACTCGTTTTAATTAGATGAAATATTTACGTCGAGAGAACAATACGCTTTTGTGAAAACGAATATGTCTGTTATTGGTTAAATCGCGCATGATTTTCATTAAATTTAGTTTCTAAATTGCTTTTTAGTAGCTCTCTCGCGTCATTTAAGTTACGTACAAATTTCTCTTGACGATGCTGGCTTAACGGATTAATTGAACGAGCGCTACGTAGCTTCTGTAAGAAGATTTACGACCACACAATATTCCTTGGCATGATAAGGAGGCAGTTTTAAAGCTTGAAGTTTCCTCGCAAACCCCTTCTCTGCGAAATTAGCAGAGACTTAGACGATGCTGCACACATATATTTGCTAATTTAGGAAATGCACTCAGATATCATTTCAAATGATACAGCGCAAAGAGATAAAGTACATACCGCACATACACGCGCACAGTATTAAAACTTCATGCACTCATACTCAGATCTGCGTTTAATTACTTTAATAGAATAAAACAACTCTACTGTTTTCAATCTCGCAATAGAATAAAAGAAATTTATTTAAATATTCGCGCGTGTTTGTCGGTAAGATAATCCAATGTTAAATAGTTAATTCCGCTAATTGTTGAAAGCGCCGTTAATTATGAGTGTAACTCGGTGGACTTCCCTGCACTCGTTTTATATCGGCAAAATTAAATTAATATAATCTTACGCTTTATGACTGCACTTCGCATTTTCAGGAAACAAAATATTTCACGATGCATTGCCAATATCGCGTAAATTTTATTAACCAAAATTATCCTGCTGCTCGAAAATAATTGTAAAAGTAATATCGTTATAAAAAAGATCGGCTAATTAATCTTTATTATGCATGAATCGCCAGCAACTCTGTCGAAAATAAGTTGACGCACAATGTTCAAAACACATTTAATTATACCCCTGCGCATAGAACAATACGCAATGTGTAACGCTGCGATTCAAGAGATATTGGCGGGTATTAATTTTCCGTAATTTATATCACATTTTAAATTTAATTTATTCAACAAAAAGCTCTACACAGAATTGATTTTGCGGCATGTTAATTCAGTCCGCGTATAATACCGTCCGTGCATGCGCTTTCGCGGTAATATCGCATTTACTGAAAAATTGGGATGTAAAACTCCGATTACAAACCAGTAACGAATCTCGATTTATTTAATTTCCCGACCGTTTTGACATTTATCTGCGTTTAATGTATGTACAATCGAGTGCGTTTAATAGCGCGTCCGGCGCGTCCGCATTCACGGGGATATTTCGTGACATCGATTTTTCTTGGTCATCGCGAGCGTCATATTAAACCATGCAAATAACAGTAGCAAAACAATGAAATGTGCTTTTTATAGAGAATATTATGGAGAAATTTGATAATATTGCAGCAAAATCCGCTCGTTAAATTTGAGCGCGATAGACATTAACTCGGCGGTACGCATGTAGAGATTCACGTATGAATCACTTATGTCAATGGGATATTCGCGAAAAGTACATAAATTAATTTTCACTGGATACCACATTCCGCGCTCGCTTCCGCGAGAGAGCAGGCAACTGTCATACTAACGAATCGCGAAACGATCGGGCGCTCTGCCGGTGCCCGTGCGAGTCTTTCATTTTTAATTGGGTTACTCAAACTAATTAATTCTCGGGAGCGGGAGCGAGAGGGCGGAGCGGCTCTCATTAACAGAGACGACGCGACACAGAGAAATTAACGGCGGAAAAAGTTATTGACGGACGGCAGCACTTCGGTAATTTACAGCGCGCGGTGCAAACGGCCGCCGCGCGCGAAACACTTTCCCTGTCTCTCTTTCTCTTCCGCTTTTACGGCGATACCTTTTTTTTTTTATTTTTGAGCTCCACTCGCGGATGCCGATTGATTAGTTTCGTTCTCAGTTCTCACGCGCGACACATTCGCCTCTTTCGTATGCACGGCGTTTTCAATGATAGACGCGTCGCTATTTGTTAACAGTCTCCACAGATTAGAGCCAGACCCTTTCAATTATGCATCGAGGCATGACGCCGTTTATGCAGTTTGCACCTACAGCGGTTGCGGTAGCGATCGCATTTCATATTGCGATGTTATAGCGATCTCTTTCCAGGACGGATATCAAAACCTTTTTCACGTCGCAAATCATCCGTCGTTTCTCTTCTAGGAGTCTGTTTTTCTTTCGGATATCGTATTGCAAAATGGATAAGTTTTCACTAAAAAGAAGTATTTATTAAAACGAAACAGCTTCAACGTTTTGCGACGATTTTATTACGTCCCTTCCCTCATCTCGAGATATTGCATTACAGGCATTCTGTATGCAAGATAATAACTACGTAAACGCGCCAGGGAAAAATTTCACTTTAATGTAAATTTATATAAAGCGAAACGAGGGACACCATGAAAGAGCGTCGTGAAGTCATTATTATGGATCTTGGAGAGACAAAGTCGCATGTGACAAAGGAAGGTTAATTAGAGTTGTGAACGGAGAGTAGCACGGACAATAAATCCAGAGCAGCGAAATAATTGGAACGTCTCGATACCTTTTTATGCAATCCGAGTCATTATCGATCACGCGGTATAAAATAAAATGAAAACACAAGAATTGCAAGTTCCTGAGAAACTAAAGAAACAAAGACTTGGAATTTCTTTTACAGATGTACAGCTCTTTTGCTCACGTATCGAGAAAAATAAGAGAGGTATAGAGCGCATCGTTTTTAACACAAATTGCAAATCAATGCGAAATCAGATGAATATTATCGAGATCGCGTTGATTGCTTCCGAGAGATTTAAAACGATATTCAAAATAATATTATATAATTTTGACACACATATCGAAATTATACAACGCACAGTCAAAGTGGAAATGTTTCTTACCTTTTTGAATTTTCGGGGTGTTACAACACAGTCGATAATGGATACAGCCGATTGATTACGATTGACGACGAGAACAGCATAGTCGATCGGAAGTTGACTATATACCTCCCTCTTATCGAGGAAGAGCAATCGCGAAACGCGTCAAATCAGACTACAGTGGGACGTGACACGCGTTTGGCTTGTCGGACGCGACTGACAGCACCGTGTTGCGCCACGTGGACCCCAACCACCCCTTGAAAAGCTTTACGAGCATAGAGGGGGTAGAGGATCATGCGCCGTGCTCGGCAGCGTCTGCTTCGAATCAATCTCTTCTACTATATTTCGCTTCGCCCGCTTTGTCTCGCTAATCGCGTAATTAGAGGTATTTTGTTGCTCCAGTTATCAATCTAAAATTGCCTTCTAATATGTTCCCTCTATTTGATCTATATAATCCCGACAAACAAGGGAGATGATAAGAGAAACCTTATAAGATACAAATATATGGATGTCGCCGTCGAAACAAAAAAGGGCGCAGCTTAGAAGAAAATATCAGAGATGATTTTTGCGAAAGACTCGCTTGAACCGTTACGATATCGGGTTTTTCCTCGATGTAATTCAGACTGCTCTACGGCTTCTTGTCCGATCGTTGGGGAGGACATAAACATAGCCATTATCCTAATTAGGACTTCGTAAACCCAAGTGGCCAATAACTGTCTGATGGCCAATAACTATGACCCTATTACATTTACTTTATATACGAGCAGCCAAATAGTTCCAATATCCCAAGAACTAGCTACTATTATAATATATTTTGTACAATTATACAGGATGCCTAAGACGTGCAGCACAATGTAATTACGTACATACAATTTAAATTATTCACAAAAAAGTCGCGATAGACGATCACGCTTCTCGACACTTTTCTCACCGAGGAAAGATTGATTGCGGACAAACGTTGGGCATTTGCAATCTCGAGATACTCCAGAGATGCACACGACTTATCGTCGAATTATCGATTATAATCTGTGCGACGTTAAACAATAACGTGAGCGTAGCTGAATTACGTGGGGCGTTCCGGAGATTAATCGTTTCGCTTGTCAGTCTCGACGCGTCAAAACGTACGTCTCTCATAAACCCGGAAACCCGTACGCGCATGTTATATTGCTCGCTCCGAGTCTTGGTCCCCGGCAATCTCCCCCCGTTACCTCCTTCTCGGCCTTTTGGTCCCGACATTTGCAGCATGCCGAGCCCGTAAACTCATCCCGCGTCTCACCCGTCCCGGGAACAGGGGTGGATGGCAGCGCGATGTTTACATTTCAATTATCCAACGTTTCACTCTGCGCCATTATTAGTATTTGCATCATTTAGCAGGCGTAGGAACGTGCCTCAGCACCGACTCGGGCGCTTCGTCTGGTTTCAGAATAGTTAGGTGGGAGGACTGGGTGGATCCGCGGGCGCGCGTCGAGGATACGAATCGGTTGGTTATCCAACGATCCGCGCGAACAATTACTCGAGCGTGAAAGTGGGGCTTGCGCTGAATTTGAATCGGTTATTTACAATCGACACGTTCGAGTGTAAAACAGTGGCGGCCGACAGAATCGCAATCGTAGATCGCCGCCGAACGAATTTCCCGAACTCTGCGATTTTGTGCTTTATATTTGACGAGCGAGGTAGACGAGCGTACTCGACAATCGTCAGAATCAATTTTCCATGTTAAGACTACCGATCGCCTGTTGTAAGAACGATAACACGAGAAAGTAAAACGCGGGGATCGTTCAATATCCCGCTGGGGGGAACTAAGACTTAAGTTCATGAACGACCGGAAGAATCTGTAATGGTAGAGAAAGATTGGTTAGTCCGGAAAACTCCAGGGAATATCGGTGAGATAAAAGACACGTTGTTCCCTCTTGTTCTATCGGCGGTAATGGGATCCTCGAAAACTGCCGTTAGCCGTTCTCTATCAGCAAACTTTACGACGACGTCAATGAGGTCACTATTCTGATATTGACCGGCCCTTTATCTCTCGTTTCTGTTGGCCCACTGCCGAAATAAAACTTTGTCCAGCGTGTCGACGATTGCTCTAATCTTCCTGGCGAATGACGGGCCCGCGATAACATCTGTTTCATCAAGTTGCTGGAACGCAATCGTCGTCAGTCGATATCGCGAGATACCATTTCTCTTTGTTAACTTTTTTTATCAACTATATGCTTGTGTTATTCTTATAAATATTTTGCGTATAACAAGAAACATGCGCGTCACGAAAAATTTCATACAATGATTTCTGCAGCAAAGATATACTTAAGATGTTATAAGCGTTCACATATATAGCGAGAATTATATTTATTTTATATAAATATATACCGTTTTTCACAATCATGAATTTTTGTAATTTAATTCTTAATCAGCTCATTGTTTTCTTTCGATGATCATTAACATATATGCGGAAAGAATGGTTTTGCTGAAATATCTAAAAATTTGGCCAGATACAGATCTAAAAATAATTTTGTTAGACCATCAAAAGTAATTAAGTAGGACGCTCAAAATAATTGATAGAATATTAAAACTTTTTGCAGCATTATCATCATGCTTGAGTGTCCTACTCAGTTATTTTTGATGGTCTAACAAAATTATTTTCAGATCTACATTTGGCCAAATTTTTAGATATTTCAGCAAAACCGTTATTTCCGTGTGTGTATACACGGAAAGAACGTTTTGCTGAAATATCTAAAATTTTGATCAAATACAGATCTGAAAATAATTTCTTAATTAGACCATCGAAAGTAACTAACTAAATAGGACACTCAAGCATGATGAAAATGTTGCAAAAAGTTTGTATTTTTAGCAATTATTTTGAACGTCCTATTTAATTACTTTTAATGGTCTAGCAAAATTATTTTCAGATCTGTATCTGGCCCAATTTTTAGATATTTTAGCAAAACCATTCTTTCCGTGTATGTATCAAAAATTATAATCGATATAGCGAAAACATTATATGCAAAAAGTCGTAAAGAACTGCGCTCTAAAGGACTGTCGCACATTTGAGAAGGTAGATTCGACTGAAATTGTCGGCCTCGCTGTCGTGATCCTCGGCGGTGACGCGACGCAATGACTTCACAAGGCTGCAACATTGAATCGCTGTATCATCAACCGTCGCCGTCCCTGAAATTTGAATGGGCAAACTTATCCCCCCGTCGCAGTTCTAGTTAGACGTCTTCCTCCGCAGCGACTCGTCTCCACTCAGAGTTCGTGAATATCTGATCATCGAAGAGACGAATCGTCCACACGGCCATTCAGTAACTGCACTTTGCGCGGTCTGGGGTCTGATAAGACGGCAGTCTGGACCAAAAGGAACATATGGGGAGGACATGTTTACCAACGCTATCTCTGTACAATACAAGAACGAATCTTCGTGCTATTTCGTGATATGAACTGCAATCGCGACTGGAATTGCAACAGATGAGGTCGTACATCGACTACGTCATCTTTTTTCATTTTTTAAATATAATTTCCTGCAATGTTTTTGGCAGCAAAATGTTACTGACGTTTATATGTAACGAGAATTATATTTATTTTAATATATATATACGGTTTTTCATTTATAAATTTTTAAAATAATTAAATCTTAATCATAACGCGAGCCTAATGCTTTCCTCCGATGATTATTAACATATGCATGTATGTTTAAAGAAATAAATATTCAAAAAATAAATAGTGAAACATTCTATGCAAATTGATTTTCAACAAATTTTTGTTGTATAACTTTGTTAGGCCCAGTTCCACAATCTCCAGTTAACTTAACCGGCCGGTTATTCCATTGGAATTGACCAATCGCATTTGTTAATTTTGCTTAACGACAAATGCGATTGGTCAATTCCAATGGAATAATCGGCCGGTTAAGTTAACTGGAGATTGTGGAACTGGGCCTTAATTATTAACCCTTAGTACCCACATCCCCAGGTTAGCGTAACCCGGCCGATTTTCAAAGTTGCGGCATTTTTTCCGATCCCTTTTTACTTATTGCAAAATATCTTTTGTGTTATGACTTTCTTGACTTTTTCACCCGAATATTCTTTTTTTTCAGTCTTTAAACTATCAATTTAAAAAAAATGAAATAAAATCGATGCATTACAACCCGAGATACAAGCAAAAGAAAACGCGGATTAGGAATACCCGAGATGGGTAGATTTTTTTGAAGTGTGGGTACTGAGGATTAACATGATTTTTTATTTTAAAAGATGCTATTTTTCGATCGTGTCGTATGCTCAAAATTACGTGTGTGAAATACTCTTCAAGGACAATAAACTGGTCCGCGTTATCACCATTCATCGTGCGATATAGATTGCAGCGCTCTTTAAACCTTTTAAGTCGGCAACACGCTGTCGTACCGCCAACTGGAATGGAAAGGCTCTTAGCAGGTGCTTTAGGTGGGCGTGTTCAACCACGATATAGTACCTTTTAACCGCGGAAACGGTAGAAAGCACAACTACGGCCTGTCGACCCCTTTCCTTCTCTTTTTATCCTCACCTTTCCTTTCTTTCATTGCATCGACCACAACCGAGGAATAAAATTTCCCCGATTCTTTTTACACTCGCAGCGTGCAATAAATAATGGAATTTCTAAATACAGAACAGAGACAATTGCGGTTTACCGGAGTATATTCGCCATTGGACATGTTTATTGTCCATTTATGCATTTGGCATTTTTCAGAGTCATGTATGTGTGTCATTTCATTTATAACGTATGCAGACGTATATATTCGGTTCTTGAATATGTGCCAGCTTAAAAGCCGGAAACATTCCGCGAAAAGTCCAAAAGCGAATTGCATCTGGCCGAAAGAAATTCACGAAAAAGTCAGTGCTCTAAATATTACAACCCCTTTGCTCGAACGAGGGCCGTCACGTTGGACCCCTCGCGTGCGTACAAGGCGTTCTACCCACGATGCGCTATGCGCGGAAACCCCGTGGCTCGCCATAAAGAAAATCCGTGACGGGTCTAGCTTCCGGCTTTTCTCCAGAAATGTCCCCTCCTCTTTCGCCACCCCGTTCGTCTTTCTCCAAAAAGTATCGCTTCTGGCACCGACCTGCTGCCGTACCCAACCCCCTTGCATACGGAACGTATGTACGTCATCCCCTTCCGCATAGCGGGACGCGAGATACGCCCTTCGATCGGTTTGTCTTCGCTTTCTAACGGCAAAAATGCGCCCTCGAAATGGCTTCGAAAGACGTATTCTAAATTTTAACATCGAGATCTGCCGCGCGAGACGAGCCTTTCTACGAATTTCTCGCTTTAAAATTTTCCAAGGTATTTCGGAATTCAGACGGGCGAATCAGCTTTTGCATTTTTATGGACGTGAATTTTTGCTGTATTATTAGTGTGGAGCTTATCTCCAATACGAATATATTATTTTAAAGTAAAACCAAGATGACACTGCAGCAGAGCAACATGAACGTCACGTTATGTGATTAAGGGCGATACGATTAGTCAAAGCACACACGGTGTCGCGCGTTAGCCTTTCGTAAATATTTAATAACACGTTCTCTGGTACCCGCGGCCAATCAGCCAACAAGAAGAACTGGTTTAGTTATGGCGCGGCAGATGATATAATTATTGGCGATGATTGGTACCTACTGCGAGACGCGATGAATTTGCAATAACTGCTCAAACTGCTGCTGGGTAGGGGTCAAGGGGAAAAAGGCGAAAGAAAACAGCTGCATTTTTTGGGCTTAATTATACCGCTTTGATTGTCTGGAAATTACCACAATGTTGATTGAACTGCTACTCCGATCGATCAACGCCGTGATCACGATAGAGAACCGTCGAATAACACCTCAATTTATCAAATAGTTATAAAGAATAATATGAAAACTTTCTTGCCTGAGATACACGAGCTATATGATTATTTCTTAGCGCTAGAACTTTACACTTTGGTGCGATTTATTTATACCCTTCTGTGATTATTTCTATACGTAAGAGCAGTAAGAAAGAGAATGATTATAACATTGCAGTATTTTCCACGATTTAATGAAATGGATAATAATTTAATGGATAATTAAATAATTCTTGTTTTCAAAATACATTCGCGGAGAAAGAGAGAGGTTTATTTTAACATTATTAAATTTTATAATCTTCTTAATTTTCCACCCCCAGGTATACATTTACGAATTACAAAATATGAAGCGCTGCGAATATATTTGATTATATGCCACATTATATAGAAGTCCATTTGAAATTGAACGTATCGGCAGAACAAATTAATAACATGCATCGCTGCGAGAGAGTGTACGTATATCAATATCCGCTGCAATCCAATTTTACTAATCCATTATTTGTCTGAAATTCAATTACTGATAAATCATGCGTTTTCGAAAAAGCCAGAAATTCATTAATGACGATGCAAAATCGAATCATAGCTCGAGACGTCTCTGTATCACTGCATGCACACGTGACCGTGATATTGGAATCCGTTTTTCCCCTCTTTCCTCGAAGCTGCACGGGGCTAGCATTGTGTAAGAAGTTTTCTCCTTTCCGAGACTATACTCGGCACAAGAGAAGAAAAGCGCGCGGGAGGGAGAACGGACGCGAATGGAACTGCCGCGACGACGGGAGAGTTTCACCGTAATATTCGAGATCATTTGAGATACTTTCAAAGGATGGGCTCGTGTCCAGCGAGCGAAAGGGAGAAAGGGAGGGAAAAATAGTACAGACATCGCGTCCCGATCTCCATTCCGGAGAGAGAACCTCGGCCTTCCTGCGCGACGAATCCACGTGGTTTCTGCTCCGCGTCTACGCATCCTATATCCTTCGTACAAAATGCTCGCAGGTTTGCAAATCAATATCTACCGCACAAGAGATTCGTTCGAAAAATATCCGCCGGATATTTTTTACTCAGCGAAACTATTATCGTTCTGTTCAATAAAATAATAATACCGCAAGCTCTCCTCTATTATCGGCGCGGTGGTATCTCTAAAATAGGTATCTATTTCCATTATATCTCGCGTATTTCAGTGCACACTCTGTTATCGCGATGTCGTGTCACTCAACTGTATTTATTTAATCAAAATTCGAATTTTCTCGCTAGAATAACTCGAGTTATATTTTGAATGTGCCGTATTCTATGATACATTTATAGTTATAAGGTCTATGACTATAAATTTCTTAAATCTTATCTTATATTTGTAGATTATCGTAAATATATCGCATATCTCTTTTTCTCTGATTGAAAAATTATTTTTGCAAAAATTCAGTATCTTCGTAAAAGTACATTGCTGAGAAATAAAATTACATAATAGTAAGAACAAACGAGCAATTGTGGTAACGAAACGCTAGTAAATAATTAATTAATATTCCAAGAGTAAGGAAAAGAAAACTTCAAAATTGTGGTTTCACTTTGTCTGCGCTTGCTTTATCCTTGCCTTATCCTTTAAGCTTCGCCCTTCTGAACCACCGTTGCCCGGCCCGCTGTTTCTCTTTTCGCGTTTGTCAGGGGCAATGACAGGATATTAAAGTAGGAACAACGCGTAGACTGCAGACTGTAAATATCCGGTGGGGTGCTCGGCTTGCCTGACGTTCACAGTGAACAGGCGGATAAACCTGCGCCAGCAAAAGGATTCCCAACGAGCCGGACATGGGCGGCCGGGAATCTCCGCTGTCCGTATGGAAATGCACCGCAGAGTTTATTGCACGCCGGCTATGAAGCGCCGGTCGAGATAATAGCGTTGATGAGGAAGATATAAATTACTTGATGCTGCGAATAAGTGACAAAGACGGCATGCGGCCGTTCTCCTTCTCCTGCGTTGGCGTACACGCATTGCGCGAGTTACTCGACTGCTTGATTGATTGAATACACTTCGCGATAAGAAGTACCGTTGCAGCAGTAACCGATGCAATAATTATTTTAACCCATCTGCGCGCGTTCCTATTTTTGTAATATTAATTTATAGTACCTATTGGCGCACACTTGAATGAGAGGCACTAAGAAATGCATTGAAATATTCATTGCAAATGCGCAGATAAATATTTGCATTAATTTCTCTTTAAATAAAATGAAAAATAAAACGTATGGTGAATTTTCTGGGGTGAAAAGTATCTCGAAAATTGCACGCTTTCTTATTATTATGTTAATTAAAAGTTTTACAGAAATCCTATATTCCTTGGAGTAACCGCAAAGTAACTTCTCGAGAATTTAGGGCTCTAATATAGAGAGACTACGGGAGAATTTATGAATCTCAATGACGAGCGAGGCAATATCGCGTGGCTATTCTTTATTGTAGCTAATAAAGAATGTCTTAGAACGGCCAAGGTTTATGCGAAAGTCACCTTTTCTTACTCGGAATTAAATCATTTTTCTTCCTCGGGGATCGCGCACGTTCTAATTGTTGAGACCCGATACCGGAAACGCATAATTGAATCTTCCTGTATAAATCCTTGAAACAACGAGCAACTAAAATTGCAAACTCAATTCCGTCGTAATTAATTAGATTGTCTATTTAATTTTGAATTTTCACTCGTAATACAAATAACAAAGACAGCACAGTTAATTAAAGAATTAGATCTATGTGTATAAACTTTAGGTACGCGTTTACGTAAAAATGTGCTAAAACAAGAAAGTAAAAAATGATTCTTTTATCTTTTAAGAGAATTTTGTTTTTCGCTTCATGTTAACTTTTTCCTCTCTTCCTAACGGCGAAAAATTTCACAGACAGGTACTGTGTCTGTAGGATTTGCAAAAAAAATCTGTCCCTAGACGAGCATATTCTGTTTGGTAGCTACATCGAGCAGGACGATTTCTACATCGTCGAGCAAAACGCATAACCGATGTCTGCCAGAAATAGCTGAAACCACATCGAGTGTGAAAATATTTGGAACTGTGGAAAGGCTCTTTGACTTTGACCTGAATCGAGCGTCTCTCGATTTTCTGCGTCTCGGAAGAAAACCTTGCTTGCCGTGAGGGAAGAAAGGGGTAGGATGAATGGGATATGAGAAGACCGTAGGGAGAATAGGAAGAGAGAGGGGGAGAGAGAGTGAGAGAGAGAAAGAGAGAAGAAAATACCGTAAGCGCTGTAGAGACTCCATCGGTAGTCTGGCTGGTGGATCCTCTCGTAAAAGTGAGCCCGGGAGAGTAATAAAAAGAGCGACAGATAAGCCGCTTCGTATTGCCTTTCGATCGATGGCGTGTTGCATTGACGTACGTGCCGAGCTCGCTCGCGCCGAACACTTCTCGGTGATAATCCTCGAATTCCTTGCCAATACGTTTCTGGTAATCTACGACTGAGAATATCCGCGCGGTGTTTCGCTGTGGTAGAGCGAGTTAACTTCGCAATTTCTTTTTCCTCTCTCTCCACCTTCCCTCCGTTTCTCCTCGGTTCCTTCCAAATAATCGCGGGCAACGAAAAGGCTTCAGCTCTTTCCACAAACCGAATTTACTTAAAACTTCCACTCCTCGGATTAACTCATTTTTGCATAAACACCGTCCATTTAAAGCATCTCTCGACCGAGAGCGTGCCCGGCGTCGCTAAACTTTTTACGCCAAAAGCCCGCTCTCGTCGCATCTGCATCTACATCTACCAACACGCTCGACCGACCGCGCACACGCTCACGCACTCGCGTCTCGGGACCAAGAAACGAAAAAGAGGCAGGCGGGAGGGGAGAAGGGCGGTTCGCACACACGTCCAACGAAGGAGTTCAACGACCTGCGGGAATGCCGGGGCACCGGCAGGCTATCGTTTTAAACCGTGTTCGGCAATCTCGTAAGACCCACCGTCGCTGAATGTGGAGGCGCGTACTTTTGATAACGGCGACCCCACGGAAGGGATTACGGGAGATCGGTGGCGGGCTCTCTTCTGCGAGCGGGATGAAGGGACGGTGGGTGCAGCGCAGAACGGGCGCTGAAATCGAATGTATAATGTCGACGAGCTCGATGCTGCAGGAAACGGAAAAAAATGCGCCTGGTCCCTGTCGCCGCGCTGTCACGAACGAGCACGAAGATCATGCTCGCGCGGCCGCAACATCGAAATTCACGCCTGCCGGAGTTGCGCAATCGTTTAATCGGTACGGTCGGTTCGCTGCGGATTGTACATGACCTATATGCGGCGCAGTGTCGTCGACGTTGTCGGTAATTGTCTGGTAAACCAATGCCGAAGCCGCATCGCCGTAAATGTGGGAAGGCGATAGGTGTGGGTGCGGATAGATCGACTTTCCACGATTCCCCCCGGTGGTTTCGCGGTGAATCGTAATTTGAGGATGAACCGGTTAAACGTGATTTTCGCTCTTTGTTCTTCGACGGTCGCGAGCCAACTTCATCACTTTCAAAGAAACGGTCGAGCGACGCATCTCCCCGGGTTTCGTCCTTCTCCGCGTTTTCACGAGGACCACAGTTCCACAAAACAATCGGTGGTAATCCAGAACAACGGCGTTGAGAGATCCCCGGCAATTAGCGTGTAGCGTGAACTCGCGGAAGATTAGACCGTCGTCGTTTCTCTTTATTTTCAACCCTCGCGATAAAAGAGCGGCCCGGAATACCGAGGAGAGAAAGAGCCAGTGAAAGAGGTCGGCGGCTACGCATCCCCGAAATCAATATGGATACCTACACGTATGCGATCCTACCCCGCACGTGCTCTCGCGCGTTTCGGGACCTTTCGACGTGTCTATAGGGTGGTCAACGTGTCAGGGGTGGAAAGACCGCCCTTCTCCGTGACAAACTGCCCCATTCGTTGTGATCCACGTAACGAAAGCGGCGCTTCTACGTCATTGACCATCGTGACAAATTTGTACTTGTGTATATCCATATATTTACCCTCGGCTAATGCACAATGACAAAATTATTCCCGTACGTGTGCAATAATACAAGTGGAAGGATTTCATTTTCGCGATACAAGACGTTTACAAATTTATAGACTTTCGGTAAACGCATTCGAACGATTGAATTGTAGATGGATGTTTAATACTGCACGGAAAGAATGGTTTTGCTGAAATATCTAAAAATTTGCTCAAATACAGATCTGAAAATAATTTTGTTAGACCATTAAAAGTAACTAAGTAGGACACTCAAGCATAATGATAACGCTGCAAAACGTTTTAATATTCTAGCAATTATTTTGAGCGTCCTACTTAATTACTTTTGATGGTCTAACAAAATTATTTTCAGATCTGTATCTGTGTGGCCAAATTTTTAGATACTTCAACAAAACCATTCTTTCCGTGTGGAATCATCATAGGATTTATCGAGGGAATTGCGTATTAATAATCTTACAATTAGTGAATCATAATTAGCGCACAATCAATTTGAATCGTTTTAAAGGATATGAATCTATATTAAATTCGGTTTATACTTTAAATTCTATCATCGTTCAGTTTTGTAGAAATGATTTCCGATTGCTTGCTGTCACAGGCACTTTCGGATGCATGCCTCAAGATCGTATTTCTTTGACACGACTGCCTTTGTCATAGCTTTAATAACTTAGCAAGACAGAAACCTGAGAAAAAGAAACCGATGGTATGCCAATACATCATGCCGCTGTAGAATGCGTTTATTGGATTTTTCCCGATTAAATTACATTCCACGATGGCTCATCGATTTGATTTTGAATTTTAATAGCGCCGCCGCGATTTCTTTGGACCTCATCTTATACACTATAGCAAAGCGATATTTAATAACCAGTATAATATCAAAACATTTAACAACTAATATACAAAAATAAAATAAAACTAATATATAAAAATATTAACAACTAGTTAATTTAAAAAATAGTACGTATGTTTACGTTGACTGAAATTTAATATAGCGAAACATGTGTAAATTGAGAATATTTTCAACAAAAATATTGTATGGTATATTTCAATTTGTAAACGGCAATGTGTTTGATGAAAAAATAATGGGGATTTCAAATTCGTGCGTAACTTTGAAAGAGCTATTCCGGGTAAAACGATTTTTCGGTACGATGTATTTCCGTTAACCAACCGTATCGGTACAATGTGCCCCAGCTGGATATCTCGCGAAAAAATTCGGACCACTGTTTGACACCTCGTGAAAGCGTCTCATGTAATTGGCAATTAAAGCAGATGGCTTTGACAACCTATCCACCCGCGACACTTGAAATCCGTACGTGCTAAAGAGAACGACGAAATTGTCCGTGCGAATGTTCTAACTTCGTCAAATAAATTTCTGTTCATTTGCACTGCCATTTTTTTGTTAAGCTCCTGCGAGAGAAATGCCATTGAATAATTTTGTTTCAATTTAAATTCGGGTTAAAGGCTTCGAGATCCCCTTTGCAGGTTTCCGCTGCGAATTTTCGTTTTGCTGCAGAAAAGTGTTCTTTGAGCAGGAAAACGAACTACGATAAAAACTCACGAGACAACTCTTGCGATAGTTCTTTATGGTTCACTGCCATTTTTGGCATACCTAATTTTTCAAAAAATTGTTGTGAAAATTTCTTTAAAACGATTTAGAAAAGATTCCAGTATTAAAATATTCATGTATTCAGTATTAAAATATTCATATATTCAGTATTAAAATATTCATGCAAGTTTAAAATACATAACAGTTAATTTTGAAACATTTTTAGAAATTTTCAACGAGACAAACGTAAAAACAAAATTAATTTACTTTAAATTTTATGAATAAAATTTAAGAGTATGTGTTATAACTTTATATACATTGTCGTTTTTCAGCTTTAAAAATACAGTAGAAGGAAAACGGCATATCCCTTCTCTGACCATTTTAAGAAAGGTTTACGCGCGACAACCATGTAATATTTTATTTCTCTCGGATTTTTACGACTAATAAAAAGTCAGAGGAGAGAATCGCACGGCTGGTAATTTGATCGTTTTCTGATTTTCTCATTTCTTTATGGACATATCTATCCTTTATATTTGGGGTCACCGGATAGACCAGCATTACTTAACTAAACGAAACTCTGTTACTGCTTCTCGCTTCCACGCATTAACTATTCACGCGATAAGCATAAAATCGTCGATATTGACGACGTATCAATTTTTTAATGACTTCTCACTATAAACTACCAGAGTTGCTTCAAATTAAATATTGTCTGCTTTGAAAAAAGTAAAACTTGGCTATGAAAGGTTTGAATCTATTGAATAATGCATTATTTGCGCAAACAAAATTTATAAATCAATTATTGAATTAATTTAATATCTAAATAACGTTCACGCTTATAGCCAATATGTAAATATAAATGCGCTGTAATTATTAAAATAGGTTAACAAATTAATAATCATTTTGGTTGTATCAAAAAACAAAGCTATAAAAATAAATTAAAAACTTGCAAAAGAGAAAGAAAAATCAAAGCGTCTGTGAGAAATGTAATTTAATCTTACCTTATAAGTTGAAATAATAAATTTTATCTTCTTAGAATAATAAATTTTATTAAATTTAGTAAAAAGAGGGATTAGCGATGATTAATCGCATTAATAAAATTTCGTGTTTTACATGTTGCTAACGATTGTAACGCAAAACAGGGAAATACCAACACCCGACATCAGTAGGCGACCGACGAAGCGTCTCTTAACCAACCGAGCGTGATTTTCGCCTCATTTACGGCGGCCGTATAAATATAAATGTTGCAAGGGTGAGACGAGATATACGCGCATTTACGGCGTGTTACACTAAACGCTTCTTTGAAAGTCTGATCTTCCACGATGGAGTATAACAATAGGGACGATTTGCGAAAGTGCGCATTGAGTGGGAACGATCGCTGAACACAGGGAAGCAAGTGACTCGTCGAATTTACGACTCATTACATTGGGAATTGCTCGTATCCTCTGATTTCGTTACCACAAATTTACAACTTTATTTATAAGCAAAAAGGATCGAATCGATTGTTATATAAAAGAGTTTTTTATGGATAAAATAAGTCGGAAAGTTAATTATTTCGTTTTTTATGTCGCGCCGAATTATTGAAAGTGCTTCGTAAAAATATCCAATTGATTCTTTATCTGCGATAATTTCTGTGTAATAAGAGACATTGAACAATTAAATAATATTAAACAATTCAAGCTCTCTTATTTCTGTAAGATTTTTCCTTTCCCAGCACATGCCCTTTCAAGAATGTGTGGCTGGTACATTAATTAAAGTCCTAATTAGCAGGAGACATAATACTCAGGTATCAGAATTTCCTCACGATAATCAACTCAATCTTACATTAGAGTCGGTTAATTAACAATTATAATAAAGAGCGCGTCAACGCAATGTATCTGCTGCCTTATGTTTCCTTTCAAATTTCTCATAAATGTATAACTAAAATTGATGACATGGATACGGTTTTGACACGGCTAATTATTTCACAATATTTTACATCTCTGTCGTTCGCAATAAAGAGGGGAAAAATGCGCTATAAAAACACAAATGTGATTTTAATTATTGGTAATTATTCCTGGAAAATTGTCCAAAACGAGCTTGGCATACGTACACTCTAATGAAGTAATATCGCAGGAAAAGTAGCAATGTGCGTTCTTGTACACGCTACTCAACACGCACACCTGTGCACACGTACGTGATTAAGTAGGAGATTAAGTACGAACTTCCTGGCACGAGTTATTCTCGCTCGTAGGCAAATATTCAACTCCGATGAAACTCAAAGCCGAAATTCTGCTGATCCGTTCAGGTACGAGAGTCATTACTAGATTTACAGTAATAGCGCAGCTTGGAATAATAATCCCCTCTAACACGAGAATCGTTTTGATTCCTTCGCCATATGGCACTTCATCTGTTCGGGCTAATTACGAAATGTATTTGCCGTTGATTGCAATTGATGTCAGGCATTAGACGGGATAAGCTCCCATCAATAGGCGTCATTATGCATGCGTCGTTATTTACGATATTACATTATATAACAAGCGTGATCGTAAAATACAACAGATCGCATTAACGGTTTTTTTAAGTAATGTCTAAAGTGTCTTAAGAGATTGTGAGCGAGGATCTATACGGTTTTATACGGCTCATCCCGTATACACATCTTCCGTAATGTCGAGATCGCGCGACGATTTGAATATAAAACTGGCGAATTCATCATGCATGCAAAACGGGAAAACAAACAGGGCGAAAATGGGACCGCTGGTATATGCCGCGCCATTATCCTAGGATCTTATTGCTTCTTATTATGCGAAGAGGCGCGCTAGAATAATTCGTCTTGCCGCGCATTACCCGAAGGAGCAGGTTTTGCCACCCCCGGCAGGAAAACAATGTTACCTCGCAGGCATAATTTGTCATTCTCATATAATAATCATATTCTCGTAAAGAGGGGGGGGGCTGCTAAATTAGAAATAGTTTTCAGTACACGACAGAATCAGGGGAGAGCACTTACCCTGAGGATCTCCAATTGGGAGCGCACAAATTCCGCGCGGCTGGCAATGTCGGGAATCGCCACAGGAAACGAACCCATGTACTGCGACAGAAAGAACTCCGTGTTAGAGGCGATGTATGAGAAAAGATTTCTCGGGTGTAGTATTTCTTCGCTTTCGAAAGATTTTAGAAACGTTAAGTAACCGACAGGAAAAATTTCACTTCTTTTCTACAAAAGCGATGCAAATGAGGTCCAAAATTCTTTCCGAGGAATGCACGTTTGGTACCACTGTAATCAAACATTCTCACGAATAGGCTGCTATTATTCTCGCGTGCTTAGTATTATATATATATATATTTTTTTTCACGCTCTCTCCAATTTATTATGTCCAATGTATATATCTTTGTATTTATTATACGCCCGCAGAGAAATAATTATCAGCTCGTCGACGTAACCGTGCTTCGAGGGGTCGCAACCCAGCTCGGCGGGTGGCCAGCCAGACGACGACATCACATAGCGGGAAAACTATACCGCCACGCACACGTCGTTGGAAAACAATAAAAGCAGACCTGGCCTACGACAAGAATTTAATTTCCTTTTTCCGTTTCGAGGACATCCGTACACCGGAACGCACCCTCCTCTCCCCGCTGCCTTCCCGCAGGCTCGCCATTTCCTTTCAATAGTCAATTTGGCTGGCGATCATCCCTGCCCTCACGCGCCGAGACAAAATTTGGAAAATTTCGTTTCTACCCTCGATCCGAGAGGCGACTGCTTTTTTCTCGGCTCAAAGGGAGGCTGCCGGCGAAGGTTTCCTAGAAAATTTTTATCGACTTCACGTCTTCTCTGTGTATTACCGACGCCGTAGGGAGCATATGGCAATATTACAAATGCGATTTAGAAGTACGTTTAATCAGAGGTTTCACCGCTACGAATGAATTAACGTGGCTTTGTTTACTTTTGCCTTGTACTGGTAGTAAAAAAAAACAAAATTGAAAAAATATCCTTTATAAATAAGTTCGAAGGACTCGTATTTCCGGCACGAGAATATCTCTCGCCTGGTCAAACGTGTCGCGCGCCGATTATATGGTCGATAAAAATAGCGACCCTCCAAACACGGCGATAAATAAAAGCACCAGGGGGTGGGTTCTAGGGACGTAATAAATAACGATACCTAACGCAATTATGTGCTCACAAAACGCGAACACATATTTCTTTTCCATAAGCCACACAGCGAGAATATCGAGGTTCTAGATATTTACGAATGATGAAAGGGTTTAGCTTAATAAAGTTTGAAAAATGAATCAATAACAACGGGAAAGTTTAATGAAAAGAGAATTATGAATTAAAGTATAGCGAAGTATAATGCGTCTGATTTACGATTCCTCCGCGGTTTCTGCGTTGGCGAATTTTTCCCAGGTAGCAGTATTTTGATCGGTAGATTCGTACCGCAATATAATCCCGGATTTTAATCCTCCCGGATGATTCTCATTGTTGTGTTTCATCGAACTTGTCTCTGGGAGAATCTCCTCCCGGAATCGCTGGGATTTTCCTGAATTATTATGCCACTGTGCAGAAGGGTGACTGGAATACTCGCCGAGAGAGGATTCCATAGGGGATGGATGTTTTATAAAAATATTGGGGGTGAAATAGCTCTTATTATTACGAATACAAAACGTGAAATTACCTCTTTCTCTTAAACTATTCATACACTACCGTTCATAAATTCAAGAATGCTTACGATTTTCTTGCATCTCACTAAAAGTTAAGTATCTCGATGAAAAAAAATCGTAGAGACGTTTTCAAAAATGTATTTTAACGAGAAGAGATACAACTGTACATTTGTTTTTTAGTTTCGTTTCCACGCTATTTTGTTTCTAAATTACATAAAATTGAAATTGGTATTTTTTTTCAATATTTTTGTTTTACTTTGAAACGCCGTAGCTTGATCACGGTAGCGAACATCATTGGATAAAAATTAACGAAAATCTGGATTAATTAAATCTTTTTTATTTTATTGCGCTTTTTATATACACATATACAGGGTGGTCCTCGTAACGGTCGCCACGATTTTTAAGGCACTTACAATAATCTGACAAAAAAAGTCATAAACAAAAATTTATCAGTTTCTTACCGGCAACAAATTGCAATAATAAAAATTGACTAAACATTTTTTTTTATAAAAAAGCAAGATTGCCTTAAAATTTTTAAATGGAAACCTCAATTTTTTATTGCATATTCTTGTAGCTTACCTCGAGAGCTTTCCAAAATACTATAATTAAGTATTTTTTCATTAAGAACTTTTGGAATTATAAAGCTTGAAGCGAGGGGTAAACCGCTGACCAAAATTGTGTACACCAATGCCTAGTAATGCCCAAAATTAGGCATTACTAAGTACACAAAGTACACTAAAAGTACACAAAGTACACTAAAAGTACACAATTTTTGGGCATTACTAGTGAATTTTTTATGTAATGCCCACTAATGCCCCAAATCTGTACACCGCAATGCCCTCAGCGGTTTACCCTTCGGCTTGAAGGTTCTAGTATTTTCACATAAAATACTAAATATCTTGTAAAACATTAAGTTTTCGGTAATGTTACCTTAATACTTTTATGCACAGAATAATGAGACGAATCAATTGGTATGAAAAAAAGATATGGAAAAAATATGTAATTTGCAACATGCTTCTGCATACTTTTTCTTAAAAGCAACCATGTCTTTTTTTCATACCAATTGATTTGTCTCATTATTCTGTGCATAAAAGTATTAAGGTAACATTAATGTTTTACAAGATATTTTGTATTTTATGTCAAAATACTAGAACCTTCAAGCCTTATAATTCCAAAAGTTCTTAATGAAAAAATACTTAATTATAGTGTTTTGGAAAGCTCTCAAGGTAAGCTACAAGAATATGCA
>NJRP01000015.1:733420-771708 GCA_003063835.1 Aphaenogaster floridana | reverse complement strand
TAAGCTACAAGAATATGCAATAAAAAATTGGGGTTTCCATTTAAAAATTTCAAGGTGACCTTGCTTTTTTATGGAAAAAAAATGTTTAGTCAATTTTTATTATTGCAATTTGTTGCCGGTTAGAAACTGATAAATTTTTGTTTATGACTTTTTTGTCAGATTATTGTAAGTGCCTTAAAAATCATGGCGACCGTTACGAGGACCACCCTGTATATCAAGACAAGTTACCCTGTGTACGTCTATAATTTCTTTTATCATCGCCTAGTTTTATGATAAAAACCGCGTCGCGCAAGCAACGTGCTGTTCCGCAATTACCGCATTTCCGCCAGCGCGAGCAATCGGCCGTGCTAATATCTCGCAGGCATTAAAACACGAGCGTTAAAACGAATCGATTGAACGATCACGACAATCGGAGAATGTAAAAGCCCGTTTCTCCACGACGCTCGCCGCTGCACATGGTGCTGCCGCCAGCGATGAATCGTTACGATTATTACAGCACTATAAATCCACGATATATTTCACGGTGGCGAAACACATTGGTTATTTTATTCGATCGCTTATATCCCACTTGAGCTATGCGGCTCTCTACGCGTTCATGTCGCACGTAAGTACAAGCCAAATGACGCAATGACATTCATTCATCCTGCAGCACCTGTTCTAATATGTAAACCGAGATTACTTTCCATCGACAGGTTTTCTAAAATTAAACTAATTAACTGATAATAATAATTGCATACGCGTATAAGTGAAAAGTCCGTTTTTTATTCTAAATTGAAGTTTCCAATAGCGGTCTTCTATCCCCCGATTTCCTCAATTATTGCCAATTATTATCCCTCGTGGATCCTTGCTGTAATAACCCTTGCTTACTCTTCCTTGTAATATATATATTCATGTTTCATTAATTACACGATGTCTCATATGCCACCGGCAGAAGGCTAAGAGGACGGAAATAGTCGCAACTCTTCCCGTCTCTCATCATCCACCGATAAAATTGCGGCATACATACGGACTAACGAGCTTGTTGACGGAATTTTCGTCACTATAGCATCATAGAGTGCCCAATTTCGTCCAGGTACCGAGAACACTCTCGTTGAAGAATCGCGGTTGTTTCACTTTCGTTGGAGAACCGCGGTTGCACGGAAACCGGCATAATTCATTCTTCCGCTGAGCAATAAAAATCGCCCGTTGTAATTTTTTATATTTAAATACGTACATTTTACGCAGCCAATATCGGCCAATATGACAATCTATATTCTTGTATTAATACATTAATTATTAATATATTTTAATTTTAGTTCAACGCAATATATAAATATGGGCTATTTTCGGTCGGGCTGTATCTTTTTTGCCTTATAATATTTTTATTGCGTGAATTTATACATATACATCTCAAGCTCAGCTACGCGCCGATTACTTTTCGGACTTGAAACGCAGTCTTTTTAGCCAGAACTGGAAATAGTGATATCACGTTGAATTAAATTGATATAATCAATTTAATAATACTAATGATACTAATAAAAATAACTATTTTAGTTCCAATTTTTTGCTTCGCTTAGAAAGACTATGCTTATTCTTTACTTTTTCTACTTTAAATAAATATATTTTATCAGTCTACAATATGAGATTGGAAATATATTAAATCGATTTATTACCCACGTCATATATTGTCGTCAAGTATCGGCTGACTCCTTCGACAGATGCTGCGAAAATTGCTGCTGTAACCTCTTTATACGTGCATTTATCGCGAACGGATCACCCATGTTCGACAGTAAATCCATTTACGTCGCAAGGAATATCTCGTATATGGTGAAGATCACTTTCACCGGTCGTTGAATTTCGCGAAATTATGCGGAAGTCGGGAGATTCGATTAACCATCGCGTGCCAGAGGCCAGAGGCGTATCGTGTCACTATCGTGTTCACTGTCACTCTCGTGTGATCTGACTCGAATACTTTCACGCTCCGGAGATATCAATTCGCAGATGATTTCGAGAAGGAGTCTATCAATGTACGACTACCTGTCAAGACAAATATTTGAGCACAATATATAAGACGGAATCATCTTTTATTATATAAAAATAGTTTCTTAATTACTCGATTGATTTTTTCCAACCTGTCTATGCTGTTTACAATTACATTCCATCAATTGTTCGTAGGCCAATCGCAAGCGGTATGCTCTTATCTGATACCGATAAACCGCTTTGTCTCTCTGAAAGCTTCGCGAGTTCCGATTAGGTTCGAGCTTATCCCACAAGGAAGGGGCGAGGTGAGGTGTCAGTTTCTCGCGATAATGGGGTATTCGTTACGTTATCGCGAACGAAATTGCATCCGCGCGCAAGTCTGCATAGTTCGCCGCGCTTACCAAGCGTAGTCACGTTGTAACTGTTGACATTTTCGTGCGCTCCGTCACGGGGGTCGTGACGGAGAATGCCGACGCAGGATAGAAAGGACGTTGCGTAAAACGTGCGCAGCATTTAAATGATTCCGAAGTGCCATCGCGGAATAGGAATCGAATCATCGCGCGTAAAGGACGACTGTATCGAAAATCGATGACTCCCGATTAGAGCTCGTCCCGGATTAATTAGATCGGTTATTCTAGAAAGGGCATACTAAATCTTGAACCGGCTCGATATCTGTCAAAATAATTCACGAATTGTTCGACTGCGAAACTCTGACGGTCGCGACGAGTTTATCGATTGTCTTCTTAGGCTGGTATTCATAGTCCGTTCTTATTTTAAGATCGTCTTAAGTAATGTCTTAAGACGCTAATACGGCTCTGTGATTGGTTTATGACATCTTAAGATTGTACTTAAGACGATCTTAAATATAAGAACCGACTATGAATACCGGCCATAGAAATTGCATACTTCTAAAATTATCTTTCTTTCTGTAATATTATTATTGCAGAAGCAAAAGCGGTCGCCTACAGTCTTGAAGATCAAGGAAACGAGACAATATAATAATAATAATAATAATAATAATAACAATTCTTTGGGTACGTGCAAGATTGGTTGATAACGAGGTATAACATGAGAGACAATAGATATGATAACATGAAAGATAAAGAAGTATATCCAAAACAGCGTCAGCAAGGTTGTTATTAATAATCTTCGAAAACCGAACAATGTTGCAAAGTGGTCGTTATACCGGCTAATCTTTTTGCTAACGCGAAGAAATAGGAGTCAAGTAGTCCGGTAGAACAACCCAGAGAGATTTCAACAATGGTTAAAACGCAGGAAAGAAGGAACCGAATATTTGTTATTCGAGTGGGTGAAACGTTGCGTCGCTATCCGGCTTTTACCATCGGCTGTGCGCGTCGAGGAGTTTTAAATTACGCCGGCATTGTACGGATACAATGTGCTGTCAGTGTATCAAGTGTATGACGGGAACAATCGCGCGTACCCCGCGGACGATTTAAAACGCAATCTACGATAACTACGCCATCTACTACGAGATTAGTATAAATCCGCAAATTAATCTCGGCCGAGTTTATCGAACGGAAACGGTGGATACTTGGGATGCTGATGGAGTACACCGATAAAGTACCACGATGGCGCAAGACTGTTTCACAAACGAAAACGTTTTTACTTTATCGCGATCGAAATTGCCTTTCCGTGTTTCGCGTTTTAATAGGATTGACGCACGTTGGATAGCGAAAAAAGAAAAAAAAAATAAACGAAATAAGAACACTTCAAAGCGGAATAATGGGGCATATCAATCGGGAGGAGGGAAAATTTACGTGCGCGAATAGGCGCGCGGGATGTTGTCGACACTCCATTATTTATTCACCTGCGAACGTGCCAATCAAGTAAAATTTCAAACCCGTGAAATTGAAGCGCTTTCGAATTAATAAATCGCGTTATATTGCGACAGCGCGTACTATTTCTACTGTATGATACTTGAATGCGCGATCGTTCATTAAATTAATATAAATATTGCGTCTGTCTCCCGATACAGCCGCGTCACAGACACACGGCTGATGATAAACGTACTCGAAATCAGCGCATCAATTCGCTTCGGGATCCGCGCGGTTCGCTCTACGATGCCGCGCAATCTTTCTTCTGCTCGAGTGTAACATTCTGGCAGTTGTCTCGAACTTCTTAGCAACTGTTCGAGTTGGAGGTTACACGAGATCATTCCGAGCGCAACGCAGCGAGTTCGTAAACAGAGAAACGAGTCGAGATACGAGGGGAGATTTATATCCGTTCGCTTCCTCGAAGAGAGAGAGAAAGAGAGAGACTACGGGGAAGAAGAAAGGAAAGATTCCTTTCTCTTACAGCATGCGCACGCTCGCACCCCCGGCTCGCACGGAACGAAACGAAACAAGATGAAACGAGATGAAACGAGACGAGACGAGACAAGACGAGACGGATGCGTACGATGCACACGCGCGAGATTCCGTGCGAAATGCGCGAGCATGCGGCCGCGTGCGGCCGCGTGCGTGTCACGAGCGTTGCGCCCAGCCGCCTATCGGAAAAGAGAAGAAAAGGAAGAAGAGGAAGAGAGAATCGTACATGAAAATTACATACCCCGTCTGACTTGCGCTTAAAAGGCCTCTCGGACGAATAACTGTAGTCAGCTAAAAGCCTCTCATACGTCAATGCCACATTTACGAGATTTCGTGGCCCACGCGGTGGCCCTTTCACGATCCCGATATCTACACGCGCTTTGTGTTTGTCACAAGGCTGTCTTAAGGCTAATCTACAATGTGCTCTTTGCTTCCTGTTTCTTGCTCTTTGCCTCTTGCCTCTTTGCTTTCCCACGCATTGTTTTACCGACAATCGTGTTTCTTGTCACGTGTTTCTTGTGTCTTCCGAAGTCCATCAACTTTTATCTTGGATGACAGAACGAACAAACATCGCATTACGCGACATAACCAAAAATTGACAAAAGGCAAAAGGCAAGAAACAGGAAGCAAAGAGCACATTGTAGATTAGCCTTTAGAGACGATACGATCGTCAAATTAGGACAGACACGTGTAGGCAGATTGATCGCTGTCGCTGTGATAATTATTAAATTAACCGGTTCCTTCACATCCTTGTTATTAGTATCAACTTTGATCATTATTCTCCCGTGTCATAATCAACCTAATTGTATCATAGCGCCTTAACTACGGTTAATGAATCGTGATAAAATTCACCTTAGCTGCGACGGATCTCTTTGAGAACGTTTCTGCCATAATAAGTATACATCACTTCCCATCTGGTCGGCACCGGTTGCGTTTTCTCAGGAATACGGTTCGATACGGTTTCGGGATGAAACTTAAAATGAGCTAGGTACAGACTTGTTTTTCAGTTCACATAAAAAAACACTGCGATGCATTTTCACTGCACTCTCGTGCGAATTCACGAAAAGTTTCACCATCGCGTTACTTTTACGGACACTTTTCGGAAAAAAATATCATCCAGCTGCATTTCCGATACAATCCTTTTCAAGTTCAAGCTTCAATCTCATCGATGAAAAAGCGACAGCACTTTTAAAGGACTTTTAACGTTAAAACAGAATATTCTTACGTCAATTATAATGTCACATAATTTAATAATAAGTAAAATAAATAAATGCGGTCGTCGATATGCATATGTTAAATTTACGAGGCTAAATTTCTCAGATGCATTTAAATGAGCTATTTCTCGCCGACTGGAAAAGAAATAAAAACTGGTCGACCTTTGCTCGTTCATATGATAGTCAATATGACATTTGCAATTGGAATTCCAACTGGTTTGCTTTGTATCGTCAGGTATAGTTCGGATCGCGAATACAAATTTGTGCAAAGGAGAGAAAGAATTAATTTGTTTTACATTATGCACCGGTGAATATATGTTTAATTAATATTTACACCGCGTGTGTGAATAATAGATTTATATTACACGGATGATAGCTAATATGACATTAATTATTAATTTAGGATCAAGGATAAACTCGAGAAAGTGGGACACGAAAAGGCGAAGTTAAATTTCGATGCTAATTAATTAAACTGTAATTAATCTTCAATATTTAAAAAAAATTTTATGAAATATTTTATGAAAAATTTACTGAAGAATTTTTTAGGAACATTTGAGAATTTTATTGAAAAACTTTTGAGAAAGGGTATCTGGTCTGCAAACGATATGCTTTCAATCTCCGAAGATAAATTAAATGCTTAATCAGGAAGAATAGTTATTTGAAGTATGTAACATCAATATTATAAGAGGATACGTTAATTAAAGTTTTTACGTATTACTTTACTAAAGACTACTTTGATTTTACATCGAGTTCCTCGTGAGAATGACTGTAACCAGAGAGACTGCCACTTTTCGAATACTACATCCTCGTACGCCATCACGCACGTCACGCACATCTTTTTCACCTCAATTGTCAAAACGAGCCATATTCAAAAAGTCAATATACGGAATTGCGCGCGACACAATTTTCAGAAAAAATGAAAAAGAAATACGTGCGGCAGACACTATCATTCATTGGACGATGCAATATTCAAGGTCGAGAGGCCAGTCCTTAAAATCACGATTCAATCTGTGACAATCGTCGCGCATCTAGGCCAACTATCGATAAATCACCGCGGCATATGCAACTGAAATGTGAAATCTCTTTCACCGCGATTGGATTGCCGGGTCGTTTGTTTGACAATATTGACGCAGAAATCGGCAGAATCCGGCGGGAGCTCGTAACTCTTAATACTGCGCGATCGCGACATTACCATCAACGTTGACAGGTGAAATAAGAACGATTGTTAGGTGGCGAATCCGCTCGATGGGCGAGTTTCCCGATCGCGGGTGCACTGGTTCTTATCGCCACGTCGGCCACGTGACGCACTCACAAGGTAGTCATCGTAGAAACACGCGTACCCGACTAAATCACATGGTCTGATCGCCGAGGTGGAAGATCATCGTCCGGAACGCGGAGGAGGCCGGAGCACCGGTGAACGCGCGACGAAAGACTGGCCCGCGGGACCCAGTAAGAGGGGCCCTTTACCGCGCCGGGGCCCCGATGATACGCCGGACGGACGGCGCGGTCGCTAATGGCCAATGGCGCACGGATAAGAGGAAAGGACGTGGAGTCCTAGGAAGGATACTGCGTTGTGGAAAAGGAGGAACTGACCGACTGGTCGTGACGAGTCGAAGAAGCCGAAGGAGAGTAACGGAAGAAAGTGAGAAAGAGAGAGAGAGAGAGAGAGAGAGTGAGAGAGAAAGAGAGAGAAAGAAAAGAAGAAAATGGGAGAGGGGGTGGAGACGAGTTCGGCAGAGGCCGGTCGAGCACCTGGGCGACATTACCTCTTCGAGCCTTCCGACAGCTCTTCGCAGAGCATACTTTTGTACCTCGACTCGCGTCCCTCGTCTTGCGAATTGCTTCAAGTGCAGCAGCGCGTTATAGCGTGTGAAAATTTGCAACAGCGACCTCTTTTTATCCTTTATCACGCTGTAATTATCCGTTTACCAGCCACAATTAACGTCGTTACGGACAAAGAAGTTCGCCACCCTTTCGTATTACGTTTACATAACACCACCTTTATGTTCACTCATGTTGTTTCTCAAAACAGCAATGGATTTTTAAGTGTTATTTTGATTTCTACGACTGTTGCAATCATTTTACAATTACCTAGAGTTTAGGGGATATCGTTGTCGAAATATATTATTTAAATATATGTAAAAAATGTGTGTTTCCAAAATTTTAAACCGGTCAGTCTGGGAGATTACAGCTGTCTGAACCGCTTTCGTGCATTTTTTTACATATTCGATGATTGCGCGCATTAGTGAATCATACGTTATATTTATATGCTATTTCAATTTTGATACAATATCCTGCCGGAGGACGCGCCTTATTCTGTCACGGGAGATCAAGCGCGCTTCATCTCTATGAAACTCATTAAACTTAATAGCAGCGCTATGCATGATTATCTCATAGCTCCTCGTATCTTCCGTCACTTTGCCGCGCTCATCTACTGCGACTGTCGCTCGTTTGCAGAATATCCTAGACTTTTGGCGAAAAACAAAGCGTTACTTTCCACTAACATTCAGTCGATTTTTCTTTGCAAAAACCTTCAAGCTTTAATAGCATTTGTATTCTAAATATCAAAAACAAAAAGAAGCTTTAATTTGACAGTTTAATTATCGGGATAAAATAACAAGGTCTAAAATATTGAAATAGATAATAATTTCCGTTTTTACTACGAAGAAATTGACTCTGACAATCAACGTGACGTTAGCTATTTTTTGCCAATTCCTGGACATGCTGTACAACGTTCGTTTTGCGTTTCATTTTCTTCACTTCTTGCCGCCTCATCATAGTCTAACGCATGATTTGCGGATATCCTTCGATCAGTTCTTTCATCTTTTTAAAAAGAACTTGAATTCCGCTTTGAACATCCGGTTTGAAAAGATTGTGCTACCTGTATATGAGATGCAGATGAATTTCACACACAAAACGTTACAATATCGTGACAGATATAGATATTATCCTTGCATGAAAAGACGTAATGCATAGAAGATTTCTAAAAAGACGTTGCGTTGCGCGTTCAGTCCCGCTTATATCTTAATATATCTCTACTTGATATACTTAATATATTTCCACTTATGACTATGAATACCGCGGAACAATGCAACCATGACGTAGAATTAAAAACATTCCTAACGGGAAAGTTAGAGGAATACGTAAAGTTGTTTCGCTAACACTATCGTGGTGTCGGGAAACGATAAAGTCGTCGCGATCTTCCTGAGTTCGTCATTGGGACACTACCTGCTGTGTGAATCTAGGTCTACCTTTAAGTCTAGACTGCTTTTTATCCTAAAAGCCAGATTTTTCTTATCGTTTCTATGCTCTCACTTTCTAGCTGGGCACAGGCTACTACTGAGAAGGATTAACGGGGGTTTTTGAAAACGGTGAAGGAGATGACCGTACGTGTCCTTTCTTGGGACCACGGGCGACGAATCCGTTCCTGGCGCCACGGTGTGCGCTCGCCAGTTGCACACCGGCCGATACCCAGGTCTCCAGACTGGCTGCAGCTGCGAACCGGTTATATACTTTCATCTGGCAGTCTTAGCACGGTCCCTAAAAGAGAATCCGATGACTATAGCCGCGCGAGGCGCGCGAGGAAAAGAGAAAGGAGAGAAAATGGTGGGGAGGGTTAATGCCTGTACCAAGGCACGCTTATGCATCGGAATAAAGGACGTCTCCCCCCACTCCTTCGTTTCTTTTTTCTCCCTTTCCTTTTCTCTTTCCTTCTTTTTTTTTCCTTTTATTTTAACCCTACCACTTCTTCTGGTACACACCGGCAACACTCTCCACGGCGCGAGTCGCATACTTAGCCGAGTGGACGGTCGTTCGAAAAACCGCCGCGCTCGGTGCTGCGAGGCGATCCGGAGGCAATATTTAATGAGATCGTATGACGGTCACCGCCGCGATGAAACGGCGGAGCTCATCCTGTTTGGCCGGTAATACATCCGACACAAACTTGCAGTAATTGATCGTAGGTCAATAATTTGGCCTTGAGCGTCGGTAAAGCGATATTGAATTAAGCGCAATTTTTGAAAGGAGAAAAAAGATTAAGTGTACCGACGCTGGCTTTGTTACACGTTACGACGAAACAATATCCATCAAAAAGACTTTAAAAACGACTTTAAATTTCGCGAATTATATGGCGGCGATCGCTGAATTAATGATATTCCCGCCTCCCGGCGGGACGAACGAGAAAATGATAGGGAAGCAGAACTTTGAGCCGCGCTACGCGTTAATAGTTTATCTTTTTGTGCTTATCTTCTGCGAATGTCGCTTGAAAGAGCATCCGATAGCTGTAACGGTAAGCGCTGCGCGCGGATAAGAGCGAAGAGGGAGAAGAAAGGAATGAGAAAAGTTGCGCTGCGTGTACTAAAGCACAGTTACGTCTTCTTTTCGTTAAGCTGCGCTGCGCCGCCAGCTAAACCACGTCCCTTTTACGGCGAGTCGTATCAAGTCGGATGACGACCATCAATGGGATCAGGATTTTGACATGAACAAAACGACGTAGTTAGTCTTCAAACAGTTGCTAAAACTCCAAAGAGCGATTGAACTTTTTTGCAATCTGGAATCGATACGTGGTTGAAAGGTAGAGAAGGTGAACGAACGAGGCTAAAAACACAAGTGAAAGAGAAGAGATAAAGCGGACAGATAATAGTAAATTTACTCTTCTTTTCTTTTACGGACGAATTCCTGAATCTAAATGAGGCAAACGTTGAGAGAGCGACGTTAGCGACCCCCATTAACCTGGAAGCCCCACCATTGTAAATCAAATTCGGACCTATTAAAAAATTTAGTGCTATTTATGTGCTAATTTTTTTGAAGAGTGGACAAACTAAAATTTTGGTTGGACAAACGTGGACAAATCTTGGACAATCGTATCCCGCTTCGCAATTAATGAAAAATGTTCATGGGGGTGCTGATGTCAAATTTTGTACAATTTTTAAAGATCATAACTTTTTTTTTAAGGATGGACAAACGAAAATTTTGATTGGACTTTTAGTGCAGTGCGCTCAGTACTTTTTGTAGTATAAAGTTGGCCCCCCAAAACTTTAATTGTTAATAACTTTTTAACTAAGAATGTGCAAACGAAAAATCGATCTGTTTAGAAATGTGCAAACGAAAATCTATCGATTGGTGCCGTTACAAACGCATATCTTTAGAATTCGCGACGAAAACGTACTTTTTGTAGTATAAAGTTGGCTCCCCAAAACTTTATTTGTTAATAACTTTTTAAGAGTGTGCAAACGAAGAATCGATCTGTTTAAGAATGTGCAAACGAAAATCTATCGATTAAGGCTACTTCAATCTAATTTGCTCGTGGGTGGGGGGTTAATGTAAAGTTGGCCCTCCTAAAATTGGTTTTTTAATAACTTTTTTATTACATAAAAATTAATAGGAAAGAGCTAATGGGAGTCAGCGCAGAAAACGTAGCGCAGTAAAACTGTTAAACAGATTTAATACATCTTAAAGGCAATTTAACAAAATCTCAAATGTAACAATTATTAACTTTTTTATTAGAAGTGTGCAAATGAAAATTCGAAATGTGCATACATGAGTAATCGAATGATCTACAGAGAGTTAATTTTTTTAAATGTTGTAGGGCTAACTTCACGCGGGTGTAAAAACTTTAATGGTCCGCAAGTCTTTACATTCACAACCAATTTATTGCCACGTCATCCTACGCGACATCCTTTTTCAGAATCGTCATTGAAACGTTGTCCCAATTTTTATCTGTAGAAATTTTTACGCGCGACTCACCACGTGTAGGCGCCTTCAAGGCCACTAGCTCGATTTTACGTTTGTAAAGATCACGTAACTGGCGACAGATTGTCATGACCGACTGAAACGAGAGGCCTTGAGACACGAACGTACGATTGGCGTGTAAGAAAGAATGTTTAACGATGGCAAATGATGACCGTACGGTGATCGTAAAAGAGTTTAACATAAATCAATATGAAAGAACGTGATGGATATTATGTCGAATAAATTGTAATTATTCGCCTTAAATTGTCGAATGAATTCAATTTATTCAACAATAATTTAATCCATTCTTCAAACATCTATTAAAAAACAATTAAGTCTAATAAATCTGCATTTTTGTTATTTCTTACACAAAAATATTTTATTTTATAATATTTGCATTATTTCTCATATTTTAATGTAAGAAGCTAATGTTCGTCTCTTTGATTCTATAAGTATAAATTGCTGGCAATTATATTCACACATCTTTTTAACGTTTCCGATAATTTTTTATAATTTTATTTAATGAACCTTTTTAAGTTCCCATTTACGAATCAAATTTTATTTTTATTTTGATATATCGGTTTTTTATTTTATATATCGACATATGAAAAATAATTTTATCTCCAATATTTGGAATGTAATGAATAAAACATGAGCTTTAGCTTTCGCCATTCTCTTCCATCTATATTAAATAAGTATATCTATATCTTCTTCTTATTTTTCTTATTATTCATAAATTAGATAATATCAGTGGGCATATTTCCTCAAATGTTTATAGAACTATCAATTACAAAAAACATGTGATATGGGTATATGTAAGATGTAAAAATGCATGTGAGTGTCCCTGCGGTCCGTGAATTTGCTAAACCTAAATGACATACGAATCATCCTTTGTTTTAATATATAAATTTGTTTAATTAAAAATCAGCATAGTTTATAAAAATAAAAAATCTTAGGATAAAATTGAAATTATCGTTTTCAATGCTTGTTCCTGGAAAACAGCATGCGACATCTGAGGTTCAATGCTGAAAGTGACTATCCTGGCCGGTTAGTCAGGTTCAACGAACTTAACTCACAGTAGGTACACGGTGATCCAGACATTATTTAGACCCGATAGATCATTGAATCTTTCTGCGTATCAAGCACATACCTGCCACGAGACTCTACTTGATGTAACGTTATTTGTATCAATAGTATCTCTGGGTAAAGCAGAGCTTTGTAGCATTGACATGCTAGATTAACCAATTCACAAACCAATTTCTTCATATCTTCGTAGGATATATATAATTTTATGTATATGTAATGTGTAGTAATTTATCTCATATAATGTTGGGCAAGAGTAAAATATTACTTACATGCACTATGTATTACTGACTAATAAAAATCTATTTCTTTTTCCTTCACGCTTTTGTTCCTTTATCTCCTATATATAACTCAATTTTTTTCAGTAGAATGGTAGAATTATTAACTTTAGAATGCATAAATTGATCTCGTTAAGAGAGTCCACACTACAATACTCTTCATAATACATATTTTCTGTACTTTTTATAAAAAATTGTTTCTTTTTCTAAATAATTTTTAGACGTATCTTTAAAGTATATTACGCGTAATCACACCTTTCTTCTCCGCACATTTAAATTTCGCGAAGCTATTTACTTTTTACGAAGCTTTGTTACACAAAGCCGCGCGCACTCTAAGGGTGCGACACATTAATAAATGAGTATCATCCGATTCTGGTGCGTCCATATCCGATATGGAAGATTATACCACCGTGTTAATAATCGCGCTACCGTTTCTTTCCCATCAACGATCGGCGGACCGCAGGCGGTGCCCCGCTATTCCCCACAAAATATATCTTCCCCTGCGGGCGGTGAGGTGGCACAGGTGACCGGAGGTTGTGACGAGGGGGGAAAGCCCCCTCGTGCACGCCTCGGGGAGCACGACGGGCTGAATTTAACTTGGAACAACCGTACGTTTTGTGGTGTTCTGTGCACGGTCAGTGCTCACGCCACAGAACGAATGCCAGGCAACGATCTGCGCTCTCCCGACGGGAACCACGCTGGCTTCGCTCGTACCTTCAGTTTACTATCATAAGCTCACTTGGACAGGTGAGCGCCGCGCTCACGGACGATCGGGCGATGACACGGTTCTATGCAAATTCGTTTGTCAGCACCTTAATCTCGCGATCGTGAAAAGAATTCGATTTTACTTCGCCTTACCCGCGTTAAACTTAGAAGTAGCGAGGAAAGTGTTATTTACAACGCAAAAAGAGTGTAAAAAAAAGTTTTATTCACTGAATTAGATCGTGCAAATTTGCGTTTACTATTAATGGCGAAATGTAATGGATTTTTCTTTAAACTCGAGTGAATATTTTAAACACGGTGATTACTATTAAAGAAAGGATTTGGTTTTTTAATTACAGTGACAGTGATTTAATAATTAATTTATAATAAACTCGTTCATTTCCGCAATTATGTGTGCATTACATAATTTACTGAACGAATAACGCAATGAAAAAAATCAATCATTGCGTCACTTCGATGTTTCATCTAATGTGAACAGACTTGAAGAACAGTAATAATAAATCAACTAATTTGATCTGATTCTTAAATTTACTGGCACAGTTGGATGTGTGAATACATTTTGCATGTCTCGCAATTACGCAAACACTAGTACTGACAACGTGCTAAAGGCCGAAATTACATTAAGACAATTGTGTGAATAAAAACATTCATTTCCATCGCCGAAACATACCAAAACAAATCTGTTCACACCATTGTACTACACATCATATAAAAATTCTGGTGAGTACAAAGTACTTTCAAACAAATGCACACACAACACAATTTTATACTCACAATCCTAAAAACGATTTAAATCTTTGTTCTGATACGTCGAGATTTTTGTATTCTCGTATATTAAAAAATGAGTTAAAACTGTCGAATGTTTTTAATAATTAGTAGCAGGATGTATTTAAATTACCGCGTTGTCGCTCGTTAATATATCCGATTATAAAATTTTATATCATTTATGACTAAATTAATTGATCGACTGGCAGGATTAAAAGGTTTAGTATAAAATCTGTGATTATCTCTTCATTTTCGCTTCATTTTCACATTTTAATAAATTGTCCCTTTTATCGGATTTGATTGGCCGTGGAAAGGCAGCGGCCCGCAATTTTTTAGAAAGTTTCCCAGAACTTTTAAAACGTGACATTGACAGACAGCACGTCCATCACAGTCGACATCCTGGTACGAATTATGCCGGTGTGGAATCTCACGTATCTGACGTGCAATTAATGCTTATCTGACACCACCACTGAAAGTTTAATTCGCAGAATCAATGGTATTGTTAGCCACTCTTTGATAACTGGCCTTGTAAAGCAAGACGTTTCGTATACTTATTATTATACAATCAATTTTCAACAAACTTCAGTAAGATGTGAAGGCCTCTCTCTATCTCTCTTCACGATCGAAGTAAAATTGAAGTTGCATTACCTTGACTATATGTATAAAACACGAAAGGGCGCAAAAATGAGATATATATTTCTACTACATTTTTACTATAAAATTTTGTTTGATACATTTTAGTTAATAGATAATTTTTTTAAATCAAATAAAAATTAATTTAAGGAAGTATTATTTATCTAAATATGAATTAACATGAATTTATTAACACACACATTTATTGTATATTAATATAAATATATTTATATATTTCTCCTGCGTGCGATTCGCATTTACATGCCGTGACTTCCGTTTATTACGGAATCGAAATTAAATGTTGAAGCGAAGCTAACCATTGGATAGTGATTGGCGATTATTAGCACTGACCCAAATTTCTTTATGACGACATATTAATTATTAAAGGAGAATGTTTATGACGCAAGAATGCAATCACGCTTCAACTTGGCTTATGTATCCTCTTATGGTGTTATGAAATGATATCTCCTCTCGTTAAATAATCACACAACGCCATTGTATCTCATCGTAATTATTCGTACGATGAGATAAGACGCCATTAATTTCATTCCCACGAGTAACATTTCGTCGTGCCACAGTGTGAAAAGGAAATTCATTTTGCTTATATGCTGCATTCGCACAGTAGCATCTGTTTATTGTCGTAACACCAGATGTAACCACAGACTAACACAAAGAACTTTGGAATTGGCGAATTTTTTTCTGGCGAAATTGTCGATTCGCTAATAACTTCAGCGTATATTTCTTTTCTCAAATTAATTTCTCAGACCCTTCCCACGCAAATAATGTTAAGCAAAATAACGAAAAGTTCAGTAATCTCTTTAAAATAATGTACTTTCTCCATAATTAGGATTAAACATTTAAATTGAAAAAGTGAAAAGCTTGTGAGGGATTTGTCTGAAAGACCATTACTCTTGTCTGTTTCTTCTCCGTGGACTACCTCAATTTTGCAGCGTTGTGAAAAAGAAATACGTATCGATATCACAGACAACTAACGTGTCCACACCCATCAAGAAGATCCTTTACACATGTGTTCATATAGTATGGGGGAGCTCGTCACGCAAGGAAATTCTGTATGGGGTTGGCCGGGCAACAGACAGTATTATTGTATGTGTATGTCAATATCCCGGACAGTGTTATCATTCGGAAGCATGCATGGCAGGTGTAGGAAATGACGTCACGCACCTCGGGACAGCCCCCCATTGGAAGCACGACCTTACTGCCCCTTTATCCGAACCAGCATGCATAGAGAAAACTTCCTTTATACGGACACAAATTATTCTTTTCGGTCAATGCTCACGAGGATTGTTGCCGTGCTTGTGTCGAAAGTAAAAATCGACGATTATCGAATAATAAAATTATCCTGAATTTAAAGTGTTTTATCGATCAATCTTTTCAAAGAATTTCGCGATGCGCGAAGGTGAATGCAGTTGTAAAGGAGCCAGAGAAAATTTTAGTCACGCAATCCTCTTCATGCTGTGCATTCGAATATTACACTTTTAAGTAGATAAAAGATTAGACGAATCATTATATGTAATTAATTGCAATTGATAACTTTCGACAGCAAAGAATCTTTGCAACAAAAGATACGTAGAATAATATTCTAGAGATTCTAAAGTCAAACTGTATATACGTGCTAGGCTATTATTTATTATACACTAAATAAAAAATTTATATATACAGTTCAAAGTAATATAATCACTTAAGAAATACACGTAAAAATTGTCTGAAGTCAGATCGGAAAGACCTGGTTTACATTATCGCAAGTAAAAATCGTATTACCCGGTATAATTCTTATCAATACTCATCAGAATAAGAAGAATATTCGTTTCCTGTATAGAAGCTACAGTCTTTATTCGCTGGAAATCAGATAGCGCACGTACATCGTGCACATTTGAATACACGGGTATTCGCAGTATCGAGAAGCTTCGCACTAGCCTGTTATTTAGCAGAGTCTTAAAAGTCAAGAGCGTGGCCGATACACTCTGTTGGCAAGAGGAGCACCGTTCGGTGTGCTCACTCAGTGTTCCTTAAGTGTCAAACTATTTTAAAGAAGAATTCTTACACGAACACGGGTCAGTGCGAACGTTTCTTCCGCGTATCTCTGCCAGGTCTTGTTAAACAGTGTCTTAAGACTATTATATATATTTTTAACTATAGATTTTTTAAGCAATTTGAAATTACTTTTCCCCAATCAAAAAAGTGAGATCATTATTTTCTATAACTTTCTATAAATTTTTTTTTAATTATACGTTTTTTGTAGAGCTTAACACATAAAAATTTTATTAAAATTAAGTTCACTTAGAATTAATCAAATGCAATTTAAATTTATTACACTTCTTTTCGCAAAATGCCTTTTATTGATAATCGCAGTTGGCTCGTTTTGAATGGTAACACTTTCTCTTCTAAGAATGCGATATTATATCATCGCTACGTAAGATCCTAGAAGGACCGAGCTATTAAATATATCTTGCGTAATATGAGTACAAGGGGTTTGGTTAAGGGGGAATCATTCTTTTAATTATCGCGTACGGCACAATTTAAGAGCCGTGAGAAAACGTCGTTTCTTCCGGTAAGCTTTCACTCCGGTTTAATCTCCGTGATCGTTCGCAGCGAGATACTCTTGACATTGCATCAAGACGACGTTTTACCGAGGAGAAAGCAACCACTCAGCGTGAATACCGGTTTAGCAGTTATCAAACTAAATGCAGCAAGTAAATAGACTGCGTACGTGTATACAAATAAAATATATGTCAAAGTTTGCGAAATGTACGCAGAAAATATGCAATAAAAATGCTAGAAATGTGCAGTATATCATTTAGAAATGTATATCATTTTAATCAATAATAATATCACACTCTTAGCCTACATTATAGCCTAGATTACTTAGATTATGTATATTCATCCATTTGCTTTCTAATCAATTTAATAATTTCTATTTAACTGTTCGATACATTCTTATTTTTGATAGCATAACTTGTTATTTATTTACAACAGCATTTTTGTTCATAAATTGCATGTTTATGCATTGATTTCAGAGTACTAAGAAGTGACCTAATCGTGGAAGATTCTGCGAAGAGGAACATGTCGATTACAAGTATAGTTCGACCAAGATGACGTTGGATATGCAAACGAGATCGTCCTCCTGGCTGTTGCGATCATGTAAAAGAAGCCGGTTTAAAATAGAATTGCTATACTTCATATTTGGAACTTTGTTAACGTATTGCTCGGCTAGGAACAATCCTCCCAGATTTCTCATAGACGGACAAACAGAAATTGTTCTCAGACTGAAGGAGGGACCTGAGACTCCGATTGGTAAAGATAACAAACGCATTTTCTTTAGAAAAGACTACATTATTCTTAAAGAGCGGACATCAGTCGAACATAAATTTCCATACAATAAGTAAACGTTAGTATATGGCTACAGTTTTCATTAAGCAAACAGTCAAGTGGAAATTTATGATCGATTAATCCATAGTGAAAGAACACGGGCGTCTTCATGCATACTTGCGCCGGTTGGTTACGGATCACAAAACTTATTACTAGTTTAACGCACCGATTTTCAAGCACCGTTGTACAAACCGTTGCTGCTTTGTCTTTAACAGAGAATAAATTTGCGAAAACTAATGCTTTTCTTTATGACTCTTCTTTCACTTTCAACATTCTTTCTTCTCACAAATCTTTGTATTTAGATATAAGTTAAGGAAGCTATAAAATTTACCTTTGGATAATCTCTATTGCCTTAAAAAAATTACAATCATTTAAATTTCTTTTCGCTATTTCCTTCCATATGAACATTACATTTTTTATTTGTACAGTTACTATAGTACATAAATAAAGGCATTTATTAAAAAAATTGTTTGCAGGTAGCCTAATTTACAAACTCAGGGGCATCGATCAAGACAATGATATATTGACTTTTGGCGTTCGAGATCAGCCTGGTAGCGACGTAATTCGAGTCGAAAATTTCGGTCTCAATGAAGCCAACATTTACTTAAATAAGTTGCTGGACAGAGAGGTAATCCAAAACTTATCTTAAATCATTTTTAATTTATCAAAATTATGAAAAGGCGTTTATTAAAAAAATTTCCTAAATTATCACAACAAAGATCGCGAAACGAAAACTAAATCTTAACAATTGCTCGTCTTAACAGCGATCATAAACTTTGTAAAGTGACAGCCATTAAGCAACACAACTAGAAGAGCAGAAATAACGCAGGAAGAGATACCGCAATAATTCTTACGTTGTCTCAACACTGTTATTTCTGTTTTGCACGAGCGATTTACCTTTTCTTTGGATCGCATCTTCAATATTATAGTCCAGCAAACCATTAAAGAGAAATTTAAGTATCAGCAACGGAGACAAATATAATTTACCGATCAACTTTACGAGGATCCACTTCGTAAAGCTGTCCATTTGTAGCCGTCATCAGTGCAAAGTAACGCGTCCGGAATTAACTTTCTATCGCCGATGATGGTGCTCGTATTCGAATAATCATCGCTCGCGATGCTACAATTTTTAAAAACCTACATCAATCAAATTTGGTTCAAATTATATTTTCTCTCTTACACTTCGATCTTCCTCTATCTTGATGTTTCAAATTTATACGTCTTTCAAATATTAATTCCCCTTTAAACGATGAACAGTACGTGTCAGATTTCTCAAAATAGAATCTTATTTATAATTTTATATACTATGTGTTTTAATATATGTATGTGTGTATTTTAGTATAGATTTTATGTATGTGTGTATTCCGATTTTTAAAAATGTTTTTTGTATTACACGGCACACAAAAATTAATAATGGAAAATTATAAACAGAATTTTATCCTAAATTCTGACACGAATTATCGCCTAAAGCAGGTATAATCTAATACTAAATGTTGTGCGCTTTATCAGACAAGAGACGAATATGCACTCGTGTTAACACTGACGGATGGAAGATTGGGGGAAGGAAATTTCATCACGCAAAGTCTGCTGCTTCTGGTCGAGGATATTAACGACAATGTTCCTATTTTCCGACCTCATCCTACCTCGTTAACACTTCGGGAGGATTCACGCCCGGGTATTTTAACAACGGTGGAAGCTACCGACGCCGATTTGGGTGCTCATGGTCAAGTGGTGTATTACCTTCAGGAATTGGATGGCGATAACAACGTTTTCAGCATATCGACCGTCAATGGCAAAGGCGTTATACGCTTGGTGGGTTCTTTGGATTACGAACGAAAGTATCTGTATCAACTGCGGATCTTGGCTGTAGATCGTGCAATAAATGAAAAGGTATTTTTTTATTTAAGTGTGTGTTATTCTTCATTAAATACGTTTTAATAAATACATTTGTTTTTTCAAATACATTTCTTTTAAGTATCAGAATGGACAGTAGAAAAAACAGACGCAATTACTTCATTTTTATAAATATAATTCGATATTCTGCGTGAACATTATGGGTATATATCTTATCTATTTGAATAAGGTGCGTTTGTTGAACATTTTAAAGGTTGTAAGGGTATTATTTAACAAAATGCGATACGCGCGGACATTACGTAGATAAAACCCGTATGACCTATGATTACTGAATAGTTCAATGACTTTTCCCTGTAAAGTCAAGCGCAGTGAAGGGTGAACAATGCCAGAAGATAATCATCTACATAAGCGTTGTTACAGTTATTTATTATAGCCATTTCTTTCAGGCAACTTCCTGTAAGGTAGTTTACTTATACTTAATTATTCTAGAAAAATGCTTAATCATTCTCTCCCTCTAGGTAAATACGGGAACGACTGCGATTTTGATCAAGGTACAGGATGTAGAGGACCAACCGCCAGAATTCATAGCCATGACGCCTGTCGCAAGAATCAGCGAAAATGTCAGGATTGGCACATCTGTTTTGCAAGGTCAGCATCTATAAAATAACGAATAAAATAACTTCAAAACTATTTCCAATTTGCGGAATCTAATTTTAAATATAATTTAACGCGATAACAGAAAAAAATAAATAAATAAATAATTCATTTATAATGGATGATGCTGCTTAATTAAGACAAGAAATTAACAAAGATGCTATAATGGGCAGTTTTCAGCCAATTAATTTGGAATCTCATTTTTCGACACACTTGCAGATGCACGCAATGATATGCGTGTGCACACATGCACACGTGTTCAACTCCTTTTAAACGCTGCAACAATTACAAATCTAAGCGATCTCGCTCTAATAATCGCACGTGATATGCGCTTTGCTCTGTGACGGAAGAATAACGCGAGAAAAGTATGATCACGAAAAGCTATGATCCGTTGTTCCTTTATTAACTGCTCTTTAAAACTAGGATAGCCATAAATTGGTACCTTCAGGCGTTGGATAAGTTACGATCATACATTTTGCACTTTGTTTTGTGAACTCGCTTAAAATAAAAATTAATTCTGCTTTATTGAGAGTATTTTGAAAGCTTAATGAAAATTTAATTATATGCAAATTATCTAATCCTTTGTTTAAAATAAAAATTTGAATAATTAGCTAATAATTCTACCAAAAAATTATTAAATGAAATGAAAAAATTAAGTTTAACTTTGATTTGACACATGTGGGAATTATAATTTATCATTATCATTTTTCCAAATTTTCATATTGCGAGAGAAACAAAATTGCGTAGTTTTAATAAACCGAGAAAAAGAAATGAGATTAAATCACTATATTTTTTACGGCGATTTAATCTTATCTTCTTAATTTATTAAAATCTCACAATTTTACTCTTTTTAGGATATAAAATATTATATATATTATATATAATAAATATTATATATATAATATTTATATAAATACTTTTTCGTTCAAAATAAGAGCAAATTTTATCCTTCAAATATTAAACATCAATCGCTTTCGACGACTTGTGACCTCGATGTTTTCGCAGTGATTGCGGGACACTCTGTATATAAGATTTTGTGGCTCTAATGATCCGACAATAAATCTCGTTGCAGTTCGTGCTGTGGATGGTGATAAGGGGATAAACAACAAAGTGACTTATAGCATCACGAAGGGACCGAGATATCTGTTCGATATTGATGCGACTTCCGGCCTCGTATTCACGAGAGCGCAATTGGACAGAGAGGCCGAGGAGAATAGCGATGGCACTTTCATTCTGGAAATTACGGTGAAGGAAGTATCGAAGATTAATCCGCCGCCGTCTGTCAGTACCGAGGTGACCATTATTCTTACCGACGTAAATGACGAAACGCCGACATTTCGTAGTATGCTGTACCACGCCGAAATAAACGAGAACGCACCGGAAAATACGCCGGTCAATTTTATTGGCGATGCTATACCAGAAATTTTTGATCATGACTTGGTAAGTTGCAAACACTAAAGAATTATTATTTCTTTTTATAGAATTTTAATATCCACAATTAGTAAAAAAAAAGTTAGTGTTTAAAAAGTATAATACTTTCTTGCAAAGTAATTTTCTCTTCCTAAATTTTAGGAGTGCTTTTTAAAAGTGCAATGAAATTTTTTCAGGGTTCCAATGGTACATTTCAAATATTCATCGAAGGCGGTGATGGAATATTTGATGTAACACCGTTTCGCGGGATTAATGAGGCGCCGTTTTTAATACGAGTTAAGGATTCGAGTAAACTCGATTTCGAGAAAATATCCGGTAAAGCCGTGCATTCATTTTCTTTGTTATAATTAAACTAAACGCATTATTAGATTAATATTGAAGTATTTATGTTACGTACTCGTCTTGTACTGCGCCACGTGCAAAAACTTACAGATTTGATTCTTGCAGTGGTGAACTTTACTCTCGTCGCGAAAGAAATCACGCCGGTTTCGCCAAAGTATAGCGCGGTGCCGGTTACGGTCTTTATAAAGGATCAAAATGATAATTATCCCGAGTTTACGAAAGGTATCTACGAGGTGTCGATACCTGAGAATTGCGCCGAGGGAACGACCGTGGCTTGGGTGCAGGCTTTGGACGGAGACAGCGGTAACTTCGGAACGCATGGAATACGATATACAACTTTAGGCGGTAGCATTGCACATGCGTAAGATAAAATTATCAAAACAATTCTTAAAGTCGCATCGTTATATCATAATTTCATATACAGATTCATTTCTATGTTTACGAGTCAATGAAAAAAATGTAGCATTGAGAAGATTCTTTGTCCAATAGAAATTAAAAAATAGTCTAACGTCGATAAGACATTAATAATTTAATAAAACCATGCTAGTAATATTCATTTATTTATGATATTTATTTTCGTCATAGATTGGCAATGGACCCTCTCACCGGCGTGATAATGGTCAAGCATCCTGGCCCTAATTTTGATCGAGAGTTAGTTGCCCGGCATTATCTCACCGTCGAGGCGCGAGACGATCTTGGAAAAGGGAATCGCAATGCCGCGCAATTGATAGTCAATATTGATGACGTTAACGACAACGCTCCTATATTTCTGCAAAATAAATACGAGGCGGTGTTGCTGGAGAATGAAGATCACTTTGAATCACCTCTGATCGTCGAAGCGTCCGATAACGATTTGAACGGTTAGGCAACGTTTAATAAATAAAAAACAAATAAAACGTATATCTCTATCTGCGATGTGTCACACTTATATATCTGTACAGGGACGCGAAACAGTGAGATAGTCTACGCTCTGGTATCAAGCGAGTTCTCCCGAAATTTTACCATCGATCCAAAACGTGGCGTTGTTACACCCACCCATCCCCTGGATTACGAGGCTTTGCCTATCAATCAGGGACACAGAGAGATGATCATACGTCAATTGAGATTGACAGTCAGAGCCAGAGATATGGGTACACCGAGTCTGACATCCGACGTTCCACTGATAATTTACTTGAGAGACGTTAACGATAATACTCCAGTTTTCGAAAGAGCCTTGTATAAGAGAAATATTCCTGAAGATTTGCCAGGTGGCACGAGCATTGTACAAGTATGTAATTACCGTATAACATTAGATACATCATGCAAAATATTAAGTTGTAGATACAAATTTTTGAATTGTATGAAAAGTTAAGAAAAATGAAAAAGATTGATAAATAAGTAAACGTTATCGCGGATAAACAATGAATAAAGAATTGTTCGTACAGGTGAAAGCTTGGGACAAAGACTTGTCGTCGCCGAATAACAAGTTAGTTTACCGAATTCAGAGCGGGGCCGGAGACAAGTTCGTAATTAGTCCCGAGACAGGCGTGATTCGAGTGGCACCGGGCTCAAACTTAGATCCGGATCTTACGTCGCCGAAGACCACGAGGTACAACTTAAATGTTATCGCCATCGACAGTGGTACGGAAATTCAACGGACGGCCGAGGTTCTCGTGAACATCACGATCCTGGACGTTAATAATAAACCGCCCGTTTTTATCGATCCCGGGACCGTCACTATCAGAGAAAATACTCAGGTATGTTATCAGACGGCTTACTGATCTCCAAGTTCTAGGTATTATTAAACAAATGACTTTAGGTCGGTGCCTACGTTCATCGCATAGTGGCACAGGATCCAGACGTAGCTCCGATTCTACGTTATCGCGTAGATCCCAACTCATCGGAGGCACGAAATGAGGAGGGCACTTTGATCAAAGTGCAAGAATATGACTATCTAGCAGCGCTAGAGTTAAACGCATTGGATGGCTTGTTACGCATAGTAAGACTACTAGATAGGGAGAGAGTAGAAACCATCAGACTGGGACTTGTAGTCGAGGACTTGGCCGCAGTAAGAGGCTTGCAAACTGCATCTGGTTAGTTTTAAAAGTAGTTTCGAAGATAATGAGATCTTTCTTCAAATCTTTTCGCGAAAGTTATCAAAATGTTTCTAAAACTTTTCTATCGCAGAAGTATTTTCGCTTATTAAAACATAATAATACAAAAATATTTGCAGCCACGCTGAGCATAATTATCGAGGATGAAAATGACAATAATCCTAAATTCCGAAGACCATTTTACAGACGTTCTGTTACCGAAAACAGTAAAAATGGCGTTAATATCGCGAATATTGTTGCCGACGACGCCGATAAAAATCGTAGCATTACATATTCCTTACAAGGACCGAAAGAGATCACTGATCTCGTGCATTTAGATCCTGAGACCGGAGAAATGGTCGTCGCTAATAAAATCGATAGAGAAATGTATTCGTGGCTGAATTTAACTGTTAAAGCCACAGATTCTGGAATTCCATCACGGTAAGAATTATGCAATTTAATAATTATTAGATTATTATGTTGTAAATGACTTTGTATTAATTCCTCTGGACGTGTGCAATTTTCTTTTCACTTTATTACATTATTAACATTCATAACATTATTTAATTTTAAAAATAACAAAAATTTGTGACTAATTAAATAATAATTTTCTAACATTATTAAATAATTAAATAATAATATTCCAGCATTATTTTTCTATTATGTATATCAAACGAATTAAATTGTGTTAAATTTTGCAGATCAAGTTTATCAGAAGTATACGTTCAAGTCTTGGACGAAAATGACAATAATCCGTATTTCGTTTCGAACATCAGTAATGTGACTGTTATGGAGAATTCAAAAATTGGCACGGAAATCACTGTTATACAGGCGGCAGATTCTGATAGCGGAGATTATGGAAAAATCACTTATCTCTTAGACAGAATGTCATCTCAGGTAGGAAATACAAACGACGAGATTTTCATTTTCGTAATAATATAGTAACATAAAAAGAAAAAACAATTCTTTTATAATGATTCTACATTTACTTGTTACTTTGCAACGCATTTTAGTAATATTTAATTTTATTGTAAACAGGGTACTTTCGCAATTCATGCAGAAACAGGATCGTTGACAGTGGCTGATGTTCTGGACTGGGAGATCAGACATAGTTATGTTTTGGTCATAGAAGCGTGGGATAATTATCAATTTGGTTATACGGCCGGGGAATCTCGAAATGCGTTTAAGCAAATCCAGTACGTTCACGAAACTTCAAAATGCAGTTTCTCAATGACAAATATAATTTTTCTAGTTTAATTCTAACTACAAGTCGCTTAGATAGCAGAATAAAGGATATTGTTTTAGAGTTACAGTTATCGATGTGAATGATAATGCTCCGAAAATGGATATACCTCAAGACTGCATCTCAATATCTGAATTTCATGACATACGGGACTTAATTTACGTTATAAAAGTGAAAGACGCTGATGATCCGACAACGCCGAATGGACGCGTTATGATTAGGATCACTTCCGGCAATGAATTAGGTGCGTAATTAATTTTTAAATATTGCTCGATCTAATGTAATGTTCGGTATCAGCAATGTATAATGCAAATATACGAAATATACTAAAATTTATGAAATTCTGATACAGCTAGCGTATCAGAATTTCATAAATAAAAATTAAATATAATTGGTTTAAATAAATATTATAAATAAATATTAAATGTAATTGATTTAAATATCATAAATAAATATTACTAATTATAATTGGTTTTGGATGATATCGATGAAAAATTTTGATCGGCAGGTTTATTTATATTGGAACAAACTGATTATTGGACGGCAAAGATAAAAGCTGCCCAGCCACTAAGAGGAAAATTCGGGAATTACACATTAAACGTCGAAACACGCGATCTGGGAACACCGTCCAATAAGGATAACGGAATTTTGAAAATTTGCGTCACGGATTACAACGATAATCCCCCTTTATTCATCAGTCCCCAGCACAATACCACTATCCGTGTTCCAGAGGTTCGTGTTTCTAGTCAATTTGCATAATGCTATACTTTTAATGTACATGAAACAACGTTAATGATGTAACGTTACGAAACGATTTCAGAACGTAACAATAGGAAGTCCGATTATTCAAATCGAAGCGAGAGACGCCGATACGGGATTAAATGGCGATGTGCATTATCGTTTAAAGCAGGACCTCGCGGGCCACTGGAAGACTTTTCGCATCGACGAGAAAACTGGCGTGATATCTTTAAAATTACCGCTCGATAGAGAGACTCAAAAATTGTACGAGGTATGCAAACACATAATCGTAAAATTTATAAATTGAATGTTATCTCTCCTTTTAATTAAATATCTTATAAATTTTTTCTGAATAAATTTGACAAAGTACGTATTCCAAATATAGATACGCGTCGAAGCATACGATTTGGGTACCCCGACGCCTTTAAGTTCAGATCTCGACCTAATTATTTATGTGCGGAACATCAACGATTTCGAGCCGCAATTTTCAGTGAGCGTTTTTAACATTAACTTTACGGAGGAACAGCCGCCAGGATCGGAGATGGTGTTACTTCCAGAAACGTTCGACAATGATGACGTTGACGATTTGGACGATCCTCCCACCCAAGTCTGTTATTTCATAGTTGGCGGAAACGACGATGGACTGTTCGTTTTAGATATTTATAAACACGAACTTGGCGTAAGTCGCTTATTAAATAATATATTATTTAAACAAAAATTTATAAATATACTATAAGATACTTCGTATCTTTCATTTCTGGGTAACTTGAGAAGAATTGATATTATTTATCGTACTATTATATTTAGACCGCTAAGTTGCTGGATAGAGAACAGCAAGAAGAACATATATTACTTATTAAAGCAACGGAGGATTGCAAGACCATGCCGGAAAACGAAACGACGTTCGATAGGACTGATGCCACTTTATTACAAGTTGTCGTAAAAGTTGATGATATTAATGACAACGCACCGCAATTTATTAAAGAAGTCTTTACGGGTGGCGTTACCACTGAAGCCGATTTTGGCACACAATTTATGCATGTGAAGGTAACTTATGCTGTAAAAAGTAATCCTTCCTTTATGTAAACTTTCTTAAACTTTCTTATCGCTGTCTTTTAATATTAATTAGTATGTAATCTTAAGTATCTAATCTTTTTTAAATGCATTTAATATCTGAATATATATTGTAGGCGATTGATGCGGACGCTGGCGACAATGCTGTACTCAATTATTACCAAGTAGGCAAAATTCACATGACATTAACTGAAGGCTTCGAAGATATGCAGCTGCAACCTTTTCTAGTAAATAAGGATGACGGAGCAGTGAGTCTGAATTTCGATCCTCAACGAGGGATGAAGGGTTACTTTGATTTCATGGTATATTTATTTTAGTGATATATACCATTTTGATAAAATTGATATATGTATATCTCTTCTTGTACACACAAACAATGCTGCAACTTTTGATCTTTTTTATCATAATTTATATCTTATTCTATTTAATAAAAATAAGCTGAATAAAATGTTGCTTTTAAATAATATTGCATAAATATAGGTACTCGTTAACGATACATATGGCTTGCAAGACACTGCGAGAGTTTTTATCTATTTATTACGGGAGGATCAAAGGGTTCGTTTTGTTCTTCGTCAACATCCGCCAGAAGTCAGAAGTCGAATCGAGACTTTCCGAGAGTAAGCGCAACATATTTCATATGTATTATCGTGAGATATCAAGCAAACAATTAAAAATTTTCATTAAAATAAAAAAGAATATTGCATAAAAAATTTTAATTAATAGCAGATATTTTGAAATATAAAGAAAATTTTGACGAATATAAAAAAAATTAATAATAGTTTATTGATGGTATCTTGTGTTACTTTAACATGCAGATCTTATGCAAAAAATGATAAAGTAAAATATTTCTGATTATTTTTTAAAATTTAATTTTTTCAAGTTTTTAAATAGTGAGTTGAAGAGCACATTTAAATCTAAAATAACATCTAAAGATATCTGAGCTAACATCTAAATTTTCCATTCACAGAATTCTGGGTAACGTCACTAGCGCTATAATTAACGTTGACGAATATAAAGTGCATGAAAATCAAGACGGTTCCGTAGATAGAACGAAAACGGATTTATATTTGCATCTCGTGAATCGTCGGGACAATTCGATTCTCGAGGTATCTGAGGTCCTCGAGTTGGTCGACAGGAACATCGAGAAACTAGACAATCTATTCAAGGAGTTCAACGTCCTCGATACGCAGCCAGCGAGGCCTGAACCGATTATACAGTACGAACAAGCTGGAACGACTTTCTGGCTTCTCACGTTGACCCTATTTCTAGGAGCTCTACTAATTCTGTGTGTCGCTTTATGTTTGTCCCAAAGGGCGTCTTTCCGACGACAACTGAAAGCGGCCAACGCATCACCGTTCGGTAACTTGAAATGCAAATAACTATTTTTACCAATTCTATTCCTCTCTTTCTAACTATTGACCGCCATTTGTTAGGACCTCTGTCAAATTGATACTACCTACTTTAAAAATTTCAATATAAATGACAAAGTTCTGGCCTTCCCATGAAAAACTCTAGAATTTATAACACAATTCGAAAAGACTTCCAGCAAATAAATATCTGCATGAAAATGTTTTTAATAATTTTTGTTGCAATATTTTCAATCTAATATATATATATATATTAAAATCTTTATTTTTATATTATATTAAAATTTAGTATTTATTTTAAAATTAAAGATTAAAGATTTATTGATATTATTGATATTATTGATATTATTGATATTATTGATATTATATCTCAAAGGTGCATCGGACTCGGAATTTATCAGAAGTCCTGGTCGCGTCCCGAACACGAACAAACACAGCGTCGAAGGATCGAATCCCATATGGATGCACGCTTACGAAAACGAGTGGTTTAAGAGCGACGAGTCGTTCAGCCATACGTCCGAAAGAGATTCTCTCGATGAGAACGCGCTTAATAACGAAGAGATGATGAATGAAGCTAATACAAACCAAAGAGCTGAGGATAAACCATATTACATAGAGCCAAGAGTTTCAACTATTTCTAGGTATAAAACTATTTTTCTATTATTATACTTTCTTTTACTTTTCTTTTTTATTATTTTTCTTTTATATCACACACATTTTTCTATTATATTATATATTATTATATATATTATTACTATTATTATATATTATTACTTTTCTATTATATTATATTATATTTCATATTTGTAATGCGATATCGATTACATTCAATATGTACAATGCATGATATATAATTTATACATATATTTTTTTGCTATTGCAGTGTGGAGAGTGTGGATATTCAAAATAATTTTAATAGAAATTCACCGATTTACTCAGGACAAAATGCGATCGTCAATCCTCTAGGAAAAAAGATCGAAACAACGGAATTATAGCAAGTCAATAAGTATTGAGGTCACGCGTGATTCACGCTACCTACTGCCACTGAATACTCTTTAGATGCAGAACAAAAACCCGGGATTACTTTGTAAATAATTACGTTGCATAAACAACCCGGAAATAGTATGACGCCTCATCGATTTTAGATACAAGATCCCCACAAATTATTTATTGTAGAAAATTTAGCATGCAAAAATAATGTATATTTAATTCGTAATTGATTAGTATTTTTACGAATGAATTGATATTGTACGACACGTAAGGGATATTTTATTATCATAATGAGTGCTGAATTTTTTTCAACGACTTAATTTATACCTTATTATTACTCAACATCGACTACTTGCACAACGACTCATTGTACAACAAAAATTTTTGTACACCTTTGTATTTTTTATAGACAAATAAATGATTTTTTTCAGTAAATTCTATGTTCCTATAATTTCCTTTTTCTGCTTAGAAGAAACCGCGCTAATGGGTTAACAGTTAATCGTATTAATTATTCTTGCGACACTGACATACATATATGACGGAGAATTGAAGAATCCGAACAATGATTGTGGTTGTATTATACGCACAGAACAGCGGGTCACGGGTTGAAAAGTTAGGTAGCCGAGGAAACGGTTACCTATTCTCTTATCGTCTTCCTGAACGTCAGGGTTGCGTGCAACCTCATGCTAATCCAAAGTAGCTATATAACCGACCGGTCAGTGGTCGACCCCCGAGTACAAGCGTCTTTAAGGCGTTATGGCGTCCTTTACCCTTTCCATATACATCCGCAATTATGGTGGCGTATGTTCCGCCGGTGAAAAGTTATCGTCATATATAAACTATTAAAATGTAAAAACGTTTTAAAATCTTTGCATGTGTATGAATGTAAAGTTGAATTCAACCAATCCATGTTTTTTCGTTTGTAAACGTTTAATGCGTTAATTGAAGCAACAATGATAAGGCATTGCAATTTTATGGACAAAATATTTTAGGCTAAAAACTTAGTATATTATTGTGTATTATTATTGTATATTATTGTATATCGTAACACACACACATTTTATCATTATTATTTAAATTGGTGAAAAAGTGCGCGTTAAAATTCACGACTGTGGCCCTCAAAGATTAGTCTTTTGATGTTTATCGGTATTCCTTTTCCAATAAACACGCAAACCCGTGTTAAGAAGTCTTTCGTATTCGGGGGGGGAGTCGCAATTAACTACTGCTATCTGATTTATCGAGATACTGAGTCATTAGAACTATATTCTTTTTTTTATATTATATCTACGAAAGCAAATCTTTGATAAATGCCTAAAACTATTTTACATAACATTTCACTAGTAATTGAAGAATTCAGTGTGTGTGTGTATGAGCCGTCTAACCTACTTTTTAACAATTTAAAAAAATCAAATTTTAAAAAATTATTGAACGTATACTTTATCAAGCTTTGCGTAAGATCTACATATTACAACAAAAAAATATCATTAAACATTTATTTTATTGAAAATATCTGCTTTAATTTTGTAATATAAACCAGTAATACAACGTCCGCCTCTTTAGAAAAATACATCCGTCTATTACTTTATATAAATACAGAAAGTAAAAAGAAGTAGTCATTTACGCATTATGATTATCTCACTTGATTGATTTGAACAATGGCAAGCTTTCGAGAATCTGTTACCAGATACAGATGAGAAGTGCACCTTTGATATTATGATGGAGGGGATGGTCGTCGAACGTGACGTACACGTGACTCGTAGAACCGCATCAACGTGGGGGTTGAACAGTACAACCCCTTTCACACGCGCGGAGTACGCGGCCGCGTGAAGTGTGCTTCCACGCGATCCTCGAGAATGCTGCCTCTGGATCACGGTTATTCGCCGTATATTTCAGTGATTCCTCTCAGGTGTGATTTCCGAAAGAAAACAACGAACATATGATAACGTAAACTCGAAATCTACGCGAAAATAATTATGTGACAGCGAAACGAACGGTGGAGAACATAATGCTAAAAACGTCAAAGCGAGAGTTAACTTACTCTCGAGGAACTTGTTTGCGAAAGAAACAAGAATCACGAATTTTTTCGTTTCGGAAATGAGTGCGTCACTGCCGAAGAAGTCGATCGATCTGTGATCGATGAGTATTCACATAAACATGAACTGTTCGACGATCTCGTGATTATCTGTGTTCTCAGGTAAGTTTAGGTGTTATTTTAATAGTAATGATACTATTTATAAAAATACTAGATTTTTAATAGCATCGCAATGTAATTTTCTTAGCGTAAACTTTGCAATCATCACAACGTTGTGTTTCAAAGCAACATGAAACCCAATGACGACATTTTTTATTTATCTCTCTGTCACAAAAAACTAAGTTATCAATAATAATATTTCTTAATTTTCATTATAAGACAAAGAACTGTTTGTAAATTCCACATTTAAAAGAAATATATATTAAATATTTAATACAACGTTATATTAAATTTTTCTTTTTTTACTATACTCTTCCTTGATGTACTATCTTATAATATAAATTTTAATATCTTATAATATATTATCTTATAATATATTATAAGATATTAATTTTTATTATCTTATAATATAAATTCAAGAAGTAACTTTTTTTCTAATACAATTTTACGGAAAATACCCTCAGAAAGTTAGAAGGTTAATGACTTTTCTATTAACTTGTAATATCGGCATTATATATATATGATGAAATGTCGATGCAATCGACAAGACGTATCGACATCCCTCACGTGCACTGAAATTTCGCGGCAAGTCCAATGCACATCGAACATGCATTTATTTATTATATATTTATAAGCTGCCCGGCAAAGGTTCACGTGGATTTTCAATCGCGTTCGCGGATATCGACTCACGCAAGTATCCAGCAATGCCGACACAGGTTGCGAAAAAGGAAAAGCCTATCGATCCCTCTGGACACTGACCGGTAAAAATATATCGAGACGGTATGCGCGTGGACGGGTTAAAGCCCACTCATCGTTACACAAACAAGACTCATTATAGATCTACGTAGGAAGTCGATACTAAATATTCCATTGAACGTCTTACGTTTGCTACACCGTAGAATATTTATGCAATGTCAAGGCATGAGACATTGACGGAGGATGTCCGTTGCGGTAGGAACAGAGTGCACATTGTATGAAAGAAAACGAATATTCTCGGTAAAAAAAAATTCTAATGAAATTATATGGACCGCTATATAACAAACTCTATACATGCGCGGTTATTCTATTACTTTTAAACAGTGCTACAATAATTAAAACAAGAAGAGTTTTGAAAAAAACATGTAACTGTCAAGTGTTTTAGAGGTTCTCGAATATAGAGACATACGTTTTTATGGAATTAAAAGCTAAAAAAGAAGCAGATAGAACAATCGATCAGCGACGATCGAACAATTTGACCCGCTTATCTATATATGTGGGGTACTTATTCATTAGTCACGCATTGGCAGTACACTGGACACGCCTTAAATCCTTTTCATTATTCCATTAATTTTCCATTCTAGTTTTTTATCTCGAAACAAAAGTGTAATTAATGCATTAAAAAATTATATGTAGAAAATTAAGAAAGCTTTTTGGCTAGAGAAAGAATTGTTCAAAGAATGCGCTTTCAACATTTGCTATCTTGAATATAGCCTGCGTATAAAGAACGTTATGATACGGTTATATATTTTGTTCATTCGCAGTTGAAGAAAAGAATAGATCAGATAAACGGTAAAATATGTCATCATAAAGTTTCTCTGCCTACAGAAACGGATGTACTGGACACAACAATATATTAGTTCTGTTATATACCAGTGTTCGATGACCCACATTTCTACATTCACTTTAACAATCGCATGTTATATCACATACGCAGAAAAAAAATTTCTGACGACATAATCTTATCCTAGATAATAATGAAATTATAGAAAGTGTTTCAAAAGTAGATACAATGTTGTAGAATGTAAGTAAAAATATGTTAATGTAAATTTAATATAAAAATTTTATATTATTTTATTATAATTCATTTACGTAACGTTATATACTAGATATAAACAAATTATAGTAAAATTACTTTTCATTAACTTTGCATTAACATATTTCTATATATACTTATTTCTACTTATATATATTATATAATAATATTTAAATAATATAGTTTTTATATAATATTAAAATATATATAAATTTTTATAGATACTAATAAATACTAATAAATATACTAATAAATACTAATAAATATTTTTAATTAAATTAAATTCTATATATTTTATTTTATTTAAATAAAAAAATTATTAAAATTAAAATAAATTGTATTAGATTATGACTTGATATATAATTTTGATAATATTATTAGGAAGAGATTCCAGTTATTATACGATTATGACAATATTATAATGAGAATCGAAAACTCGATGTGGAACACTTAATATACTGTTTTGAGACGCGACAATGAATACTCACGACCCCGTTTCATGATCATAAAATCGATATCTATACCATCGCATCAAAACTTGCCATCTTTTCACTATTAATGTCGATTACATGTAAATTATAGCGATACGGTATTGCCGATTTGCTGTTACTTGCTTTATATTTAACATAGATCTTGCAAATTATAGGTTCGATGCCCTCTAGTTCTTAATGTCTTATATCTTATGCTCAATGCTTTACATGGCGTAAAGGACCCTTTCTTCTTTTAGAATGCCCCTCGTAGGAGCATGGTTTAAAGCGTGGGTTTATTTGGGGATCGTTTGCGGTTGGGGCAAAGGTGCACGACCACGTTTCGACACATCTACGGATATGGGATTGGTATTAGTTCCAGCCGATGCTGAAGTTGATTCTGTGATTTTTCGGTTACGCGCCACCGATCAGGATGCGGACTTTCCTCTCGTATTTGAAGTAACCGGTAATTAAAAAGAAAAAAGAAAGAAGAAAGACGGATACAAGTATCGTTATCAAAACGCGGGCCAATGAACAGGAATTAAAATAATGATTTCTAAATTTCGTTCGCAGCAACAATTACACCCGTCGTAAGAATCGACAACTTGCCGTGCACGTTGTACAACAAAGTCTGTCAGGCTAATGTAATTTTAACGAAGCGCCTTATGCCGGGACGCCTCCACGATTTCGCCGTCAGGGTTCGGGATACCAAGGGAGACTCAAATTCGATGCAGGCTACTATTTCCGCAACGAACGCCACGACCTCGCGTGATAAAATATTCCCTCACATTCCTTCCCTGATAATGATACCTGAGGTATGTAATTATTAATGGCTCTTCTAACGACGTTAATTAGCGCGCGTCGTAATTACTCCTACCTATAGCATTCTACAAACTTCTTTTGCACATGGTCGCTAATTATCGCTGTAACATATCAGCATAACTACAAAATCTATTATTATGCAACGCGCAACGTTAAAAATTAATGCAAAATGTATTAACAGGATGCTAAACCAGGCAGGGAGCTAGATTACCTTCTAGTACGAGCGAACTCTTGGAGCGGCAAGCCAGTTTACATCGAATTATGGGTACGTGTTCAATAGTTACCTCGTATTTACGTGATTAGCGGGACGTAACGTAAAAATGTGGCGTCGTTTTAGCAACCGAAAGAGCTTTTCACAATTCGGCAGCGACAAACGCCTACGCAGACGCGCGGAGTCATTACGTTGATCGGCGAGTTGGACTTCGAGACACAATCGATGTACACTCTCACCATTTACGCGACGGTACGCATAATTGTCCTATCAATAAACATAAAGTATGCATGTAAACGCGCACGTCATCGTTACAATATGTTTCCAAGTAGGATCCTTACACGGAACCTGGAAAAGATACCAGGAATATCGCAGGACTGAATATCGTCGTCATAGTGCAAGATGTGCAGGACGTGCCGCCAATCTTTACTCTAGCACCCCCTTTAACCAGGCTTAACAATTCTGTGCAAACTGTAAGTTAACACTAACTACCACCGCCGGTCAAATGACCGTTTTAAAACTTTTGATTAAAAATTCTGCATTCAATGTTATCGCTTTTCCTCAATTGACTTCACGACTTTTCCTTAATATACATACAATCAATTTTTCAATATCTATCACTCTTCTTCTTTCGTTTCTTCTGATAAACATATTACTTGCATTCAATTGGAAAAAATAAAACTTTTATTTAAAAACCAGTCATTTTTGACCGGTTCGGTAGAAATAGGTATAGGGGAACCCGGGGCACAACGGGAACGCTATAGTTTATACAAGTTTACAACGTATTAAAAATAAATTAACGAACTTTGTTTGGCACTAAAATATTCTTTGAAATATCCACTATAAGGAAAATACAAGTTTCACTACAAAAGAATAGTTTGAAAGGACGAAATTATTGTTTTTCGAAAACGTGAGTTAACCTTAATATGGATTTTATGCGGGGCATAATGGGATACCTCATGAAACTTGTTTATTTCTCAAATATTAATGTCCAAAACTTTTTTGAAATGATTTTTTACAACACGCAATATATGTAAAAATGTATTATTACACTTTCAATTATTAATAATTATTTATAATAATAATTACACTTTTCTTATATTATAATATACCAACATTTTTCTCATTAAAATATAAATAAATATTATTACAATATAAGTAAATGAAAATCAAAATGTGGTGTAATAATTTTTGGTACAATATATTGCACAACATAACATATATACTGATATATCATATGAAAAGGAAAAATAAAACATTTGTCCCGTTATGCCCTGAAATGTATAAGTTTACTTTAGGTAATATAAATCATCACAGATAATCGATATTTGCACAGACACTTTACTAAATTGACAAGGAAAGATTATTTAATAACGTAAATATACTTACGGTAATAAAAAACAGAATTTTATTTTTGCTTACCATATGTAAATGTCTAAAAAAAAACTGTAACTCCGTCGCGAAGAGCATAGCAAACGCATTAAATAATTTCTGACATCTTTCAGCTAAAAATAATATGGAAACTGATAACAGCACGCGGGTTAATAATTTCTATACATTTCATTACATGGCAGCATCTCTGTAAAGAGATATCGACCATATCCCATTATACCCCGTGGTCCCATTATGCCCCGCCTTCCTCTATATAAATTGTCGATAGCTTTAGTATTAAATATATTACTATTCATTTTGCTGTACATGCTATAATTCAGTTACTTCTATAGAAAGTGATATATTTAAAATGTTTTATATTCTATATAATCATCAATAAAAAAATATGCTTGTTCCCGAATCATTATTATTCATAGTAGCCTTTTTAAATCGTTTATGTCATTTTTAGGGAGACATAATATTACGAGTTCATGCGGAGGATGGAGATAAGGGGGTGCCGCGTGAAATCACGTACGGCCTGGTGTCCGAAGGCAATCCTTTCATACCTTTTTTCAACATTTCGGAAACAACCGGTGAGAAACCGTTGAATTTTCAATATTTCGTACGCGCAATTCGATGGAAAGTTAAGAGAATCAGGAGAAAGTAATTTTGTCGCCGATTGTGCTACATTTTATTCTTGATTCCTTGGTTGCGTGCGGTCCAATTATGCCAGGCGAGTTGAAAGTGCTCAAGGATTAAAGGGCTTCTCCTATCGCGCAGATGCAAACTAGAATTGTACATGTAATTAATTTACCCGACGAGTTGAGTCATCGCTAATTCTCCGATCTATCGCGCGTCACGCGTCGTTTCCACCTGACAATCTCGATGACGGGAAAAAGTTGGCGTTGATTCATATTCCCCTTCGGTATACAAGGCTGACCTCATTCCGCGAAAAGCGCCGGACAATGATTAAGCAGGGAAATTTGTTCGCTACCGTTCCGGCGATGTCGATCTTCCATTTCTTGATAGCGAGGCAATTTGTTCCACCTTTTGTAAAGACCGCGGAAGAATAAAATGCGTATTCTTGTATTCAATAACTCACACGCGTATTCTTCATTTTCTTACAAAAATATCAGACAAAAATCACACAGCAAATATGATATATTAAATGTAAAATTTTAATAAACAAGAGATGGGATATTCTTCGCCAGTAAATATTAAACCACAGAAGAGATTTGTTACGACTCAACTGGCCAATATTTAATTTAAATTAATGTATCGCGAATCGCGACATTTTTCGACCATGGGTTTTGGTTCTTTCTAAAGAGAGAAATTAATTTTGAAGAAGTGAAATTAATTTTAATGTAAAGAATTTGTTGCGAAAAATTTTACCTCAGCCAGGATTTGAACCTGGACCTCCCTGCAATACGTGCGAGCGTCGTATTGCAGGGAGGTCCAGGTTCAAATCCTGGCTGAGGTAAAATTTTTCGCACAACAAATTCTTTACATTAAAATTAATTTCACTCTCTTTAGAAAGGACCAAAACCCATGGTCGAAAAATGTCGCGATT
>NJRP01000015.1:596642-733190 GCA_003063835.1 Aphaenogaster floridana | reverse complement strand
AATCTATAAATTAACAGAATAATTTTGTAAAATGGACAGAATTTGATTAATGGTAGAGATCGATTTCGTAAAATTAATATTATTCTTCTTTTTTAATTAAAAACTGCACGTACTGCACGTATGAAAAATTGTGTTAGCGAAACTCTTGTTATCTACCATCATGTGTTCTCAGAACACCAGATTTTTCGTGGAAGTCCAAATAAGTCAGGCATGAGCGCGAAAAATTGGCGAGGAGTAAACAGAAGGAGCTAAAGGTGGTCGGAATAAGTCTGGACAGTCTACGGCCGAGTATCGATCGTTCTCAGGGGTCACTCTCTGCTTTTCAACCTGCGATGCTTATCATTCCGTGGCAAGGAGCATGCGATACGTACTACGACTCCTTGCGTGTGCGGGTTCCACCTACATCCAGCGATGTACACATTCATCCGTCGGCTGCGAACGATTTCTTAAGTCGATTCCGCGGGTACATTATGTAAAATTATTGCCGGTCAGCGTGCGTGTACGGTAGTACGAGCCGAGACGGAGAAGTAACAAGGATAAGGGAATTCGCGTCCATTATCTCCGCGATGTTTTATTCATATTAAAAATAGTCTATATAACATCGCTACAGTAGTTCTCCAAGAAATAACGAATCGTCTAACACAAAAATTGGGTGCGCGCGCGGAAATGAGAGATTGTACACGTTATATGATGCGAGACATGCGAAATGTGATAAATTAATGTTGCGAAAGATGCCACTTTGGGGGAAAAAATATTTTAAGTAGAAATGTATGTTTCACGAATATGTCTAGTTTGGTTAATAACGGTTTTGTTATAGATAGCACAATTTGCGATATCGAAGGATGCAATCATTTTTTGACAAATATTTTTACTAATTTATATATACACGGAGAAAATATTTTATAGCCGTGGACCATTGCTGGAATTATAAAAATTTTTACTATGTTTTTCACTAATGAGTTTAATAATTATTAATATAACATAGTAAAAGTTTTTATAATTTCAGCAATGGTCCACACGGCTACTGCTATACATAGTAATTTTTAATATAAAATTTTCTCCGTGTATGTTTTATCCGTAGTATATGAAGGGTAATTATTTGAATGAAAAATTGGTCGATGGTTAACACAAACGTTATAAATCATTTGCGATATTTAGGTGAGATCGTTCTCGCCAAGCCTTTAGAGGAACTCACGCAAATTACTCACGTTGGCGCACCGGTCGTGCTCACCGTCGTCGCTGAGGAAATACGAAGATCTAGAGACGAGCCGCCGGCTCAGGCGACGGTCGTCGACGTCGGTTTTCTTCTTGGAGAACCAGGCAACAGCCCGCCATATTTTGAGAATAATAAGTTGGTACCCGATGATTTTAGTAATGAGCACGTAAGAGTCAGGGCAATGTCTTTTCGTGATTATTTAATCTCCGACAAATAAAATCGCGACTTTTAATATACCATGTCTTCATATATTTTATAAGTCATCGGCATCATTATACTTTTTTAATTTTTGGAAGCCGGCATTATATATATTATTCATAATAAATAACGCGATTTACTAATACAGTAGAGAGTTTTTGCAATACCGTCTTTTAGATACGGTGAACGCTAAAATCACGTTATTGGGTCGACCCAATAACGTGATTGGTCTTTCGATCCAATAACGTGATTTTAGCGTTCACCGTATCTAAAAGACGGTATTGCAAAAACTCTCTATTGTCTCGTTATACATACGTTTATTTATGATATTTATTATACTAAATATATACTATTTGTAGCTACGTTGCATCGATACCAGAAAATTTGGAACCAGGTTCCGTGATAATGTTCCCCGAGCAATATTCGACTAAAGTTCGCGATGAAGATATCGGTAAGGCTGGTGTCTTCGCGTTGAAGTTACAAAATAACAACGGCACTTTCGAAATAAATCCGACTGTTGCTGAAAGAACGGCAGATTTTATTCTCATGGTGCGAGACAATACACTACTCGATTACGAAATGTACGAAAGTTTATCTTTTAAGGTATGCATTCTTAATTAATACAAAAATAATAAACAAAATAATCAAATTTTGTTGTTGGGTTGTATTATATTTATATTGTTATTATATAAAAGCAACTAAATAAACAAACAAAAAATGAGATATTCTTCGCTAGCAAATATTAAACCACAGAAGAGATTTGTTACGACTCAACTGTCCAATATTTAATTTAAATTAATATATCGCGAATCGCGACATTTTTCGACCATGGATTTTGGTCCTTTCTAAAGAGAGTGAAATTAATTTTAATGTTAAGAATTTGTTGCGAAAAATTTTACCTCAGCCAGGATATCCTGGCTAATTTCGAAAAATCGAAAAAGTCGAAAAATGTCGCGATTCGCGATATATTAATTTAAATTAAATATTGGCCAGTTGAGTCGTAACAAATCTCTTCTGTGGTTAAATAAACAAAATTAATTTCATTAATAAACATTTAATAAACGGGCATTGTTCAATCTTTAAGCAAATGTTTAATTAATATACATATATATTTATGATATAGATCATTGCTCAAGAAGTTGGTCCAGCGACAAATTTATCGGCAACGGCAACGGTCGTAATATACATACAAGACGTTAACGATAATCCGCCGGTCTTTGACGAAGAATCTTACGAAGTTACATTGTCCGAAAATGTCACCGCTGGAACACGGGTGATTCAAGTAATTAATTAATTAATACTTGTTTTAAATAATCATAATAAAAATAAATCGAATATATTCTCTGAAATCGACATTACTATTTTTGTTTTGTAAATGGATATTCAAGAATTTGAAACTTGCGAAAAAATTATGATTTTACTGACAGGTGCACGCTACCGACAAAGATACCGGACTTTTTGGTAGTGTTCAATATACAGACATAACGGGACGAGGAAGCGACGCTTTCGCGATAGATACCGATACGGGATTAATTACGGTCGCGATGGGATCCTCTTTGGATCGTGAAATGGCAGCGCAGCTACAATTAACTGTAAATGCGCGCGACGAAAACGGCAAAGGTAATACAGGCGTAGTACCTTTGATAGTGAATTTGCTGGACGTAAATGACAACGCGCCAATTTTTGAGAAAGATGTCTACGAATTTACATTGAATTCCGATTTGACAAATTTTTCAACAGCTGCAATTATAAAGGTAAACCTAAATATTTTTTTATATTTTCATTTTAATTGAATTGATTTCTATTCGTAATTGGAGATTTTCAATAAATATAATTAATATTTCTATGAAAAAACATTTTAATTCTTGTAGGCCACTGACGCCGATGCCGAATCGCCGAATAACGAGATTCGTTACGAATTGATTCATGGAAATTATGAAAATAAATTTTATTTGAATGAGATTACCGGAGAACTGATGCTGCGGTCGCCCATCACGAAATTCAGGCGAAAGAAGCAAAGCATCTACGACAATCTTTCGAAGAAGTTACACAAAGGATTTCTTCAACCGGAACACGCAATACGAGAGACTGTAAGAAGGACAACAGTATCCTCGGATGTGGCAAATTCAACGGAAAGCGTTTCAAACGAAACCGAATTGAAACGCCAGGTCGGCGAGATAAAAAAGCATCGAAGAAAACGAGCGGAAGCCGATATCTTATATACTTTAACTGCCAGGGCGTATGATCTTGGTGAATATTCATATAGCAAATGTAGTTTTTGGCGAGCGAAATAAATCACGAACGAGAATTGGAAGTTTCGTGGGAATTGTATGATTAAGCGAAAAAATAGCTCTTGACTATTCTCTTTTCTTCATTAATGCGATGTTTTAGGTGTACCTCATCTCGCGAGTGAGACAGAGATCTCCGTTGTCAGAGGGACTGCCATGGAAGCTCGCATAATGATGTTCGTGGTACAGGGAGAACGTCCAAATTTAACGAAAACCGCGGAGACATTAGCCACTATTACTGGTGGACGAATTACCGTACTGGATACACGTCCTTACGTATCAGATAATAAAACTAGCAATGGTGTTCCAGCGGAAGGAAAAAGGTTGATAAAGACTATCGAAATTTTTCGGCTTTATATTAAAAAAATATATCAATTTGAACATTAAGAAAATACAACTATTTGCGAATTATTCCTTTAATCGATTATAAAAGTTAGAAAAATCTTTAAATTAGTATTTCAACCGTTAACCGACCACGAATCCTTCATGTTTCTGTTCTGTTCTGCTGGTAGAACGATCGTGGTAGCCCGTGTCGAACAAACCGAAATCGGCACCCCTCTGGTGGACGTGGAAAAAATTCGCAACACATTAGCCGCGAATGGGGTGGGCATCATCAACGGCACAGGCACCGCCAATGGGTCTATGACGTACTACGAGACTACCACGAAACTTTCAATCGATGGAGTAACTCACGATGGGGGAGATAGCGCGGGGACCTATGTAAACAAAACGATCAGCAACGTTCACGAGGAAGTAGTGAGTGGACGTTAATTGTCCGCACTCGTTAACTTCATCGCGTGACACATCAGTTTTGTTCAAAATTATATTACTTGGTATACAATTCGTAAAAATTGTATATTACCTATTACCTTATTTTTTATTATTAATTAATTTTATTATTTATTAACTTATTTTTTCAATTTTAGACATATTAGAAAATAGTTTTCTTGTTCTCTTTCTATGTATGCGCAATAAATTTTTTATTGTAAGATAGAAAAATTTGAGAAATAATTTGGTAGTATATAAATAGATAAAATTTTTTAATACAGAGTACAGTGTTATTAGGTATTTTATTCATTTCAAAGCTTAGATTATATATTGCATCTCAAATTTTGCTTGAGTAGCGTTCTCATAAATAATGTTTTTCTCTTATCCCAGTTGGCAATATTCTATTTTAGAGGAATGAGAAATCAGAGTTCTTTTTCAGACTGTGTACAAGGCGGAAAATAAGCTACTCTTTTGGTTATTAATTATTCTGGGGCTGCTAATGCTGTTGGCTATCGCAGCGCTCATCATCTGCTGCATCTGCCCAGGCTGCCCATTTTATATGGCACCTAGAAAACGCAGAGTTTACTCATCGGAAACGCTTGTCACTCGATCCGATGGTCGACCGAAACGGCATCTTCATCGGAAACCAATGGCTGCACTCGACAGTAATTGCCCTTTGTCAACTATTTCGCTTTCAAACATTCAGATGCATATTCTTAAAATAACTTTTTGCAAATGTTATAATCACATCCATTCTCACATGCTTTAAAAAATTATTTTAAAATTCTCTATCATGTAGCAATTACATCGAACGGAAAGAAGCAAGCTTGGAGCGCGGATCCAACTCGAAGAAACTGGCAATTCAATCGTCGAAACACGAAGAACGGTGGCTTAGCGTCGCTTCCTGGTGACGTTGTGTACATTTCGGAACGTCCTCCAATCGACCAAGCGAATGTGGAGTCACTCAGGCTACGTGACGGCCCGGCCTATGATCCTTCCAGGAGGAGGAGAATCGAAGAGCAAGAGAGAATGTATGTGGAGGATGTCGACGAGAGGAAGCTTAGAGATTACGATGTCGAGGACGCAGATTCCTTGCAACGACACGAAATTGAACGTGATTCGGACATTCAGCGTCAAGCTTACAGGCAAAGGTGAAATAAAATGACAAAACGTCATGATAGAACGTTCTTAAATTATAAGATTAGAATACAAAAGATACAAAATAAACCGGGAGACATCCTAAATCTTTTAATATCATTTTTCTGAATTAGAACTCACATGCAGCATAAACATTACTATAGATTTTTGATATACCAATTTGGCTTATTAGAATATACCTTTTATAATGATGTTATATACTTTTATTATCAGAAATTCAAATTGAAAATTCAAAAAATTTATTTTCATTAAAATTTCATATCTACTTTATAATTATTTCCTATGTTAAAACAAACATTTTTAAAATATATTTAATAAACAATAAATTTTGAAATAAAAATTTTAAAAAATATTGCAGTAAGATTTCTCTCAATTAGAACAAAAGATTAATGATATCTCCCGTATTATTCCGTTACAGATACGTCGATCCTGAGTTAAATGAGACAGCGATAAGAGAGCAACATTTTTATCGCGAGGGTAACGCAGAGGTGCTGCAATTAGTAACGCGCGGACAAGTGGAGGATAGAGGTCAACATCGCCATTATCCTACTTTTATAGTGGACGGCAAGGATGTACTTCTGCAGCGGTTCATGCAGGACCAGAAAACGCGACACGAGCCGTCGATGCAGGAAGCCGAAGTGCGCACCATCGATTCTCATCAACGCTCGAGAAATGTATATCAGCACAAACAGGAGATTCTCCTCCTGCCGGAGGAATTGGACGTTAGACGTCGACGCGCGGAAGAATTGGAGTCCAGCGCGCAAAAATTGGCGATGGACGACGAATACGCGGCGCAAAATCTGGACGCGGAGTCACAGATGCGGGACGTTCATCGCCAAGAAATCTCGGCAAACGTGCCGATATCGTCCAAAGACAGACCGCCGATCGTCAAAGACCAGACACAATCCACGACAATGCAATCGTACACATTTCATGATCTGGAACTGGCGAGACAGAACGCCCTATTGACAAGGCTACTGTTGGAGAGGGAATCTAGGCACGCTGGTGGTGTGATGATGGACACCGCGAGTTACTTGGAGACCCAAAGTCTTCCTGGGCAAGTGGCAATCGCGACGCAGACTGACAGAGCTGCTGCAACACAAACGGAACGACACGTTCGAAGCAGAAGTGACAACGACGAATCCGACGAGGATACTCGAAACCGAAAAAGAATGAAGAAGCGCCACGGCGAGAGCGAATTGAGAACGCGGACTTTATGGATGAAAACACCCATCGAGGAAGAGGAGGGCCCGTGCTTCGACAAACGACTGAACATCTTGAGAAAGAAAGTTCAGGAAGTGAAGGAGGGACGAAAGGTATCCTTAGAGCCTGAAGTGTTGCGGGAAATCTCGGATTCCCTCAACGAGAACGGAAGCACTTGCCGCGAGAAGGAAAGAAAATCAGCAAAAACTTGTCAACAATACACCGAAGAGAGCAGCATCGGATACAAAGTACTAGGCGAAGAGAAAAACGGTTCCTCTTCGTCGACGGAAATAGGTAAGCAATATGAGAAAACTTCCGACGGGAAAAGAGTGGAGAGCGTATCGTCTCCGGAAATAAGTATTGATAATGGAAAATATATTTGTAAAACGATGGAGAAGAGAAGTTCAAGGAAAGAGAGTAAAATAAAGAAACAAAAGAAGGTAGAATCCGTGATAAAACCTAGCTTTCGAGTTTTAGAGAGAGAAATCACGATGCTGACGAAGAAATTGAGTAAACTCGCTGATAAAAAGGTACCGCAGACCACCGAGTCTGAAAGTACAAGTCAGGAAAAATCGAGAACATCGAAGGACTCCAAGAAAGATTCGGATCAGAGTACATTGAAGAAAGCAGAAGATTCAAAGAAGCACAAACGGTTTGAAACTTCTCCAAGTATATCGAAAGAGACAAAGAGAGAAAAATTTAAGTACCAACAACCACAGATTATGAGTCCCGGCAGCTCCGAATACGAGGACGCGTTTGAAAAACTGGAGAAGTCGAAACTGGCTTCTCGTCAGGAAACTGCGAAGCACAAACAGGCAAGTAGCCATGCGAAAGTGAAAAAGCAAATGCAGATTGAGCGTAAAGAACGCAAAAAGCAAATCGTACAGGATCGAGAGTTTGAGAAGCGCAGAAAAGCTGTGAGTAAAGAAGACAAGTCGAAAACTGAGAAAACTACCAAATTAATGTCGCGTACGCAAAAGTTGGCAGCCATTGGCCGTAAAGAACATGTCTCAGAGGAACCTAGCACGAGTACAAGTTCCGATCGTACGAATGGCAAAAAAGACTCGTTCACTCGGGACTTCGACAAGAAAAGCACGGAGTCTTCAGAAGTTCCGTCGAATCATGCGTATCAGCGAAAATCGAAACAAAGGCTAGATCACGTGAGCGAAAGATTCTCTGATGATTTTGTGACAGAACCGCAGAGAAAAGACATCGGTCAGCAAAGTGCACTTCATTTAATGATGGGCAGAAGCACGGATAAAGAAAACATTGTGAACGGTAAAGGAGATACCGAAATAATACAACAATTTTCTGACGATTTCATAATGGAACCACAGACAAAAGAACTGAAACCTCAAATGCAAGCTGTCATTGAAAAGGACATTTTTAACGAGCAAAGTGCATATCACGATTTGGACAAAGCACATACGAGTCTGAAGGAAGTGGCTATTGTAACTGAAAGTGAACAAGATATGTCTCGTGATTTCGGCAAAGAACATTTGACGCTAAAGGAAGCTGTTGAAGATCTGACAATTTTTCAAAATCTGGAAGACATGCAACTCAAAAGTGAGAAGATATTAGACATCGCAAGCAAAGAGGAATCTGAATCATTTGAAGAGTTGGATAATAAAGAGTTGGATGATAGCAGCAAGAAAACAATGCCTTCGGATTCTCATGCTCTAGAAGTGTTAGAAGAACATCAAACAGAAAAACTGCCATCGTACAGTGATAAAAGCGCTGTCGAAAAAAGAATAGCTTATATGTCCGGAAAGCATAAAGAAGTAGCAGAAGAATCTTTCTATGAAACCGAAAAGGAAATGTTAGAAAAGGAGGAAGTTACACCGGAAAAAGAATTACATAAATTGCAGACTTTAAGAGATGCCGAAAAAATTGCGAGCGACGAAACAAGTGCATTGGAGAAACGTGTAGAAGGTTTAAAAGAATCAAGTGACACAACGGAGCACGAAGAAGAAGAAAAAGAACATAAGGAAAATGGGTTGTATAGTGACATTATTTCATTACCATCAAAAATAGAAAAAGATTCAAACGACATTGAAGATATTACACAATCATTATATTCAAGTGAAAAAGACAAAACTGTAGAATTATATAAAACTGAAAGCGATCAAAGAGAAGAATTAAGTCCTGAATCAAAGAAACATATTGAAGAGGAAGTTCCTTCCACAAAAGATGCAACAGATATCGGACAAAAAATGGTAGAAGAATTAATGCAGAGAGAAAATGAAGAGGACTCATTACGTAAAATTAAAAGTGACGTAGAAAGACCAAAAGAATATGTAACTCAAAAATTTGACGCAGAGAAAAGGGAAGAATCAATAACTAAAGCGTTTGAAGAACCATTCGATATCAGTCAATCTATTACAGATGATACCAGAAATTTAAATGGTACACAGAGAGCGTTTTCAATCGATGATGATATTATGTACATTGATGAAACTAGTGACGAAGCGTCAAAATCAGATCATGATTGGATTCAGTCCGAGCTCACTGAATTATCAGATATTATAAAGGAAACTACTGATAAAGAATTGGAGCATTTAAGTGACGATCTTACTACAAAGACAGAAATTCATGAAACTAAAGAAGAATCGTACATATCCCCTCAAAAAATATCTGACCTCCACGAAACGAAAGAAGAGAAAGATGATAAAGACAAACTTCTCACGCCTTTAATGGACACTATTATTTCCAAAGAAGAAGCTATTGAAGGACAGTTACAAGTTGAGCATGCAAAGGAGAAAGAAGAATCACTTCTCGAAGAACATGAAGAAAAAACAGAAGAGATATCTGCACTAAAGGAAAGATCTGACGAAGAAGTAAAAAAAGTACTTGATGAGGAACCTTCTACCGATCCGTTGCCGAAAGATTCGAATCTACAAAAGCCAGCTGTCAGTGAGCCAGACAAAATGGACAGTTCTGTGATAGTCTCTGAGAGCGCAGCAGTTGTAGAGCCACAAGACAAAGGGGAGCAGCAAGCAGACGTAAGCGTTCCAATTTTTAGCAGCTTTATTGATGATACAATCGATGTTTCGGAGGAGAGTGACTCATCCAGTGATGTTTCCAGGAAAACAACGTTGACCATGAGACCTTATGATACTCCGCGTCATCGGCAAAAATGGCAGCAGCAAGAAAGCATTGAAATAGCGGGAATATCTGGTATACGAACTTTCAAAGATGGAGATGCGACAGCAGAAACCGAACCAGAAGAAGATACAGATAGCAACCTATCGCTCGATGAAATTGAAAAGACAGAAGATTCGATCACAAGCGAAGTAACGAGTGAATTAAAAGAAGATATGGAAATCGCTGCTATATCTGAAAAGATTTCTTCCGACGGTGAAAAAGTTTTGTCCGTATCTGATTTAAAAGAAGGGAACGGTAAAGATATAACAGACAGAGATTTCGAATCAAAAGTCGAAATCGAAGAATCAGAAACTGATGTAAAATCAGAAATAAAAAATTTATTGACGACAATTCAAGATATAGTTCCCTTGACTCTAAGTATTAAACAACTAAGCGACATGTCGAAAGAAAATATTAATGATGCAATTATTTCGGTAACAAAGAAAGACGCAGAATCTGAAAGCAAGATTGCTACACCTCGTAGAAAGATTGAAGAAGTTTCCGAATCTGTGAAACAAGATGATAAAAATCGAATTAGATTGCCTTCAAGTAAATCTAAGCAAGTTGATCCAAAAGACGATACAATAAGAAGTAAAGACATTGAAATAGACAAAACAAGAACTGAAGATATTGAGAAAGACAAAATAAGAAGTAAAGAAAGTGATATATCATCAACTCCAGAGAAGTATATTGCGAAAACTATATCTTCCGATCGTTTCGTGAAGAAAAAAAAGAAACCTGAGCGACTGAAGGCGCCTTCTCCCTGGGAGAGAAAACGTGTTCTTGATAAATCCGAAGAAAAAGCTGCGCCGAGTCATTCTCTTCAGCGTCGATCTCGCAAGTTTACCGATTCAGAGAAACAAACAAGAGATAGCGAATCGCAGAAACGATCACCACGAAGGGAAGAAGAGCAGCGAAAACAGTTCGTGTCCAAATCAAAATTTAAGACGGATAAGAAATCTACAATTTCTCCGAAAACTGAGATCGACACGAGTAAAACGCAATCGAAGTACATGGCTTGGTACGATAAGAAACGCGAGGAGGCGGAGAAGAAGAGATTGGAGAAGAAAGCGGCGGATGACGAGGAGCAGCTACCACGCTGGGTAAGTAGAAGCTTGAAGCAAACAACGAAGCAAAAAGAGAAGCTGACTACGGAGCGAAAGACTCCAGAGATGACGCCGCGTACCAAACGCAAGATCAAACCTTTGGTGAACGTCGAATCCGAGCAGCTAAAGGCTATCGTGCGTCAAGGGCGACAATTGAGAAGAGCCGAGGGTAATCTCAAGGAGGACCCGCCAATTCAGATATTTGCCAGAACACCTCCGGTTTCTACTTCGGACACGCAGCATCGTCTGCTGCAGCACTCGGAATACAAATACGAGAGAATACCGCCGCCGTTCTATCTTCACCCACCCCCGGCGCCGCATCCGTCCCCGCAGTTATCGCCGGAAAGATCCCTCGAAATACAACCGTGTGGATCGCAGTACGAGCAATCCGAGGATGACCTGCATTCGGAAAATGCCGCGCCTTTTCAAAGCGGCGGTCGTCTACGACATCAACAACTACTCGAGAAGAAAAGCGTCTTCGATATCGCGTACAGCGAAGCCGCGCCGTCGCAACTCCGATCTGACAGCGCAACTCCGCCGACTTAATTCATAAGGGGACATTGATATTCTCCATAATATATATTTATATTAAAAAAGAAATATATATATATATAATATAGTAGAGAATATAATTACTTGTTTTGCAAATGTTATATAAAATTATTTCAATACATTTTCAATTCTGTAATTATTCTTATATAATATAAAAAAGTATAACAGTTTTATATATATATCTATATACATGATTAAGAATTAGAAAAATTAAATGTCTTGTACATATATTTTATACCGTTTTCTTATTGACTACTTTGCATAGTATTAATTTTTTTAACTACTCTCGTTTCCTCTACTGCCGATATTATATAGATTTATCTTTAAGGAAACGTAGTAAATTGATCAAAATTTGATATTAAATATTATTATTCAGGTATATATAATGTTTATATATATATTAATAGTTGTAAATATATATACGTATAAAAATATATATTATATGTAATTAATTTAAATTTCCTTTTATTATTCCATTTTCTATTTCTTGGTTATTTAAAGTATAATTAAGTATATATAGTATAAATTGCAAAGAATACTCATTTTAATACTTTAATGATTTTTATTTAATATTCGTAAATATATAGTTCCACAATATTTTAAAAGAAGGCTTTCGAGATTAATAAAAATCCCGCGATAATGTTTTGAGTTACATTGAAAATATTATATAAAGTAAAACGATCAATATATATATATATATATATATATATATATATATATATATTTATCACGCACATATTTTAAATAAATCGATAAACTAAACGACTGATCCAGGATTAAATAATTTCTCTAATCTGTTCTAATCTATACATTTTATTCAATGCCCACACACAAAAAATAATGATTTGGATTGTATCGTATTATGTTCAAAATAACTATATCTATATATTTAAAAAATAATTATTAATGTTCTTACTTATCAAGTGTTAACCAAAAAATTACACGATCTGTAAATGTTTTTACAAATTGTCACAAAATTTTCACAAAATTTGCAAAAACTTTGTACTAAAAATAAATATTACTTTATTGTTGCTCCGCTGTCGCGGAGATTCAAAACTTAAATACTTAAACTAAGCAAACCCTTCCATTTCGAGAAGCAATGGCTCTGTAAGATATTAATTATCTACAAATACTATTTTCATATTCGACTTAAAGTTATTTTTCCTAAATATTACACAACATTTGTATATAAATAATGAATTCAAATGTCAGCCAATTTATAAAAATAGATAATAAAAAATATTTTACTTTTGCAATTGTTATTATTAAAAATTTAAGTTTCTGTATATAATCGTAAAGAAATAACAATGCATTTAATTTCTTCAATTCTTTTCTAATATATTCCATGTTTTATATGTACATCGTCTATATATTTAATTAATAATTTTCACAAATCCATTACTTCAACATTAAAGTAAAGTGATTTAACTCTCACCAGTACAATGCGCAGCAGCGGAGATTTAGAACGTTGATCTGTAAAATATAAATATATTCAAATTATACCAGCATTTGAAAAATAATTGCTATTTCTATATATTTAAAAAATTATAATTAATCAATTAATTTTTAAAATAGCTATTTAACAAAAAATTACACAATTTCCGGATTTACGTATAAAAAGTGAATTACCTCGATTCGCAAGATCTGTTCGATTTGCGGTTTAGCACAAGAAACTAATTTCCAACGAATGGAGAATTTAAGCAAATGACTGATGTATCTATTAATTAAACGTGACACCGAAATATTTATCTCAATAAGTAAAAGCCGCTTCAACAAGATTATGATTCGTCAGTCACAAATTGATCATTCAGGTGTGCTGATAATTACCCATAATTGTTTGTAATAAATCGTAAGGTATAATAATAATTCTACTAATCTACTAATCGTAGAGTATAAGATGCCTTCGGCATCTCCTGATACCTGTCGCGTTCGCGTCTCGATGAATATTGAGAAATCATACCGAGCGGCTTACGCTGATACCGCGCAAACGTAAACAAACCGATTGTCTGTCCGCTTGAATAATTCCGCGCGAACGAAAACAAACCGATCGTCTATTTACCATACTCTGTCACAAATCACAAACGATGTCCCGCTACTATGAAATATTTAATTCCGAAAGAATCTTCTGTACGCTAAAACCCAGACAGCACAGGATATCCTATGGATATCCGTTTTGTGTCCATTTCTTGTCGGGATGTCCATGGACCTTATAAAGATATCCATAGAATATACATTTGTGGACACTATAGGAATATCCCAAAATGGACAAGTTTGTATATCCATATAATATCCACTACATCCGCGAGCAATACGCGGCACCACCAGATGGACGCGGAGTTCTCGTATTTTACTTACGAGAAATACAAGAACTCTGCGTCCATCTGGTGGTGGTGCCGCTTACTGCTCGCGGATGTAGTGGATATTATATGGACATACAAACTTGTCCATTTTGGGATATTCCTATACAAATGTATATCCTATGGATATCTTTATAATGTCCATGGACATTCCGACAAGAAATGGACACAAAACGGATGTCCATAGGATATTCTGTGCTATCTAGGTCTCTTCTGATAAAGTGCGCGCGCGCGTTGATTATTATCAGACTTGGCAGTCCTGAGTATCGAACAGGATATTGCAAAAACGATAAACGTCAAGAACATAGTAACTGAGTTTATTCATATAATAAACATATAATAAAATTTGGATATAATAAAATGATTCATTTTTTCTGCATATTTATTCATCTTTTCCATGTAAATAACTCCTATTATTTCAGCAAATTTTTTAGCTAATTAACTATTTTTTATTGACAAATTTTAGGGGGCCCTTTGCGTGGGTTTGTGGGGGGCCCATTCAAGTTGGTACGCCACTGATAACGAGCCGTTTATAATTCCCTTTGTCATTGCCGATTCCTACTTCGCAAATCGCGTGAAATAGCGGTTTGCGTCGACATATAGCTATAGTTGTCTCGATGACGTTGTCTATTAACGGATTGTTAATTACCAGAGTTAATTAAGCGCGCGCTCTCGTAATTGCTAATTAATCGTATAGAGTGATCACGTGCGGTATCTCATATCTGCTGCGATCGCATTTGGAGGAGAATTTAATGCGAAATAATACGGAGCGACTCGCGCCTCGACTGCTCCGTCGAGTGCCGCCGTGCGAATAATGGCGTGGCAAACCGCGAAGGTACGCAAAACGGTGCGCCGCGCGTTGTACGCAAAACAAACATGTCCCCGGGCGCCATATAGTACCAACCGACTCGCTGCCGCTTTGAAACATTTACCGCTTCATAAACAAAATATAAACACGCCGGATATTCTATTGTTAGTATTTTTCTGATTAATTAATTTCGATAAATATACAATCATCGCGCGTTAAATGTAACATTTTCTCTTCTAAAAAGGCATGTTATCAAAAATTCGAATTATATCGAAGCGTTAAAGCCTTTTTTCCGCGATGCTGATTGGCGCGCGCTTTGTAATTGTTCTAGTACCTATTTGACAAATAAAATGCATCCTATTGTTACATCCAAACCCTGGAATTCTTTTACTTTCGAGGGACAGAAGAATAGAGCGGGGTACGGTATACAGATATTGTTAAGGCTAGTTTAAGTTTATTAATTATTTATTTACTCAGCGTTATATTTAAATCATTAATAGTTCTCTGATAATTTTCACATATATTTTTGTTTTTAATTTTATATTTATTATAATTTCATATATAATTTTAAAATTCAAAATAAATGGGTATATGAGAGTCAACGCAGAAATTAATGCGCAAAAATCAACGTAATATTATTAATTTAGTTCATATAACAAATTGTTGGTACAAACGAACGTTTCGGCTAGCATTTATAGCCATCTTCAGCGTGTACAGGTGCAAGAAATATAAAGAGTTTTTCGCTGCTCTAAATGCGCCTCGAAGTGGTCAAAAGAGGAGAGAAACCATTACATCCTTCCAGAGTTGTAAAGGAAAATTCATAAAGTACTCCAGTAAACCACATCAACGCGCACATCGCAAAAAGATAAAAAAAACAAAGTCAGCGATTCAAATTATGTCAGATAGTAAAAAGAAAGACACTATCATAAATATGTATAATATAAGTGAAGATAATTTAACAATGTATTTAACAAAGTAATAAAATAAAATAAATCTAAACCGAACGAGACACATCGACTTAACAGTACAGAGTCAAACTATATATAATTTTACTATATTGAGATTGTAGACTAATTCTCAAAAACTCTCATCCTTGGGTTCCCAAGCATACGTAAATTAAAACAAATAAACTGCACATTTTGTTAATTTTAAATGCTGAAGATGGCTAAAAAATGAGCCGAAATGTACGTTTGTTTTAAGTACTAAATGTATATATTTTATTTTTTGTCACATAATCGAATATTAAACGATTAATTTTATTCTAAAACATTGCGCACCTGCATCTTTTGCGTCCGACTCCTATTATTCACACACACATTTTGTATTTTTTATTATTATTAAATTTTTCTTTACTATATTGAATTTTTCTCGTATAAATTTTAATTTTCCGAAAAATCAATTGTTCGGCATTTTCGTATTAAAATTTTCGACTTTAATTAATCTCCAAAAAATACGCTTTATTTAATATTTAAAATATTATACGAGAGGGGATTTTATATTTAAAATATTATATGAGGGGGGATTTTATATTTAAATATTATATGTGTGAGAGAAATTTTATATTTTAAATATACTCAAATTCTTCTGGAAACAAAATGTGCATAAATTCCTCTCTGAAAGTTCTAACAAAATTAAATTTTTTAAAAAACCTCGCCAAAGAGCGCGTCTGCAGAATTTAATTTGACTTTTAGATTTAATTTAAAAACTGCCTCGCGCATATGTTACTTGCTAAGAGCTACATTGTTTAATCGGAATTTATCATGCGTGCCTATGTGTACGCGATTCACGTTACAATAATCGTATGCATAGAAGTCTGGCGAAGCTAGCTTCTGCCACTTCTGCTTCGCTGCTACAAAAATATCCTCCACGTCGACTTTACCAGCTCCCTATCTTTTGCCAACTACAATTTATCTGCACTCGATGTACCGTCTGTGTGTGCCACGTATATCCGACCGATCATTACCAGCCGAATGACGATACAGTCGGCGTAAAAACATCCTTCATTATCTATCATAATTAACAATATAACACCGGTATCGCGTTAAGTACCATTATTATCATCGAATACTAATACCAGCATTCGGAATAGTAAAAATATCATTTTCGTGCTATGCTAAAATTCAATATATTAAAAAGAAAGAATAAAGTATGTGCAAGAGTTACATATTTTAAGAGATGCAAGAATTAAAGATTATCTTTAGTACTAACTACATTATACTAAATATCTATTAATGATATCTATGTATTATCAATAGATACTTATATCTATGTATTATTAACCCTCAGTACTCAGTACCCACACTTCAAAAAAGTCCCTATCTACACCTACTCGGGTATTCCTAACCCGGCGTTTTCTTTTGCTTGTACCTCGAGTTGTAATGTATCGATTTTAACTAATTTTTTTTTAATCGATAGTTTAAAGACGGAGAAAAAAGCATATTTGGGTGAGAAAGTTGAAAAAGTCGTAGCACAAAAGATATTTTACAATAAGTAAAAAGGGATCGGAAAAAATGCCGCAACTTTGAAAAGCGGCCCGGGTTACGCTAACCCAGTGTGGGTACTGAGGGTTAATAGATAGATATATGTATTATATTATGTTACGCAACACGATTAAAAAAGAAGAGTTCGCAAATGTCTAGGGAAGAAACGATTCCGAAACACTCTCTCGAGCTCCTTGGGCGCCAATCCGGCACTCCGCGCGTAATATCAGCACTTATCAATTATTATCCGTGTCAGAAAGCGATTATTATCGTGACCGAAGCGAAAAGGAGGGGACAAAAACCGGTGTTATCTACTCGCGATGCGAGGATAAGCCCGCCGAGCGTTTACCAACGTACCGTCGCGTGCGTCGGCGACCCGGTACGCGCGTGGCGAACAATTACGTGTCTCGCCGCGGCTTTGACGTATCGGCTGCGCGTTGCTGACGACAGAGATGACGTTACCGATGCAACTAACCTACCGTAATCGAAAACATAATGGTGCATCAAACATAACCGGAGACTGGTAAATCTTTGGAACGGGGGAGCACGATAAGTAAGCTGGTGCACGCCGGTCGAGCGCAGCTCTCCCGAGGTCGAGCGCCGCTCGCCCGAGATTACCGGCGCGACGCCGGTATCTTGCTCGCGCGTATGCTCGCCTGCTATCCGCGAACCTTATCAGCCGGCCGTTTGCAATACATTCCGATCCCGGCGAGCTCACTATGGATTGCCAATTGGCATCCCGTTTATGGTAAATCGCCGAGCCGAGCGGACCCGAGGGACATCCTTCCGTCCGACGTCGCGACGAGATGAACGAACTTGACCGAAAAAGGAGGCGAGAGATCGTTAATGATGATCACCAATTAAAAACGCAAATATAATGAGCGCGAATGTTACATTGTTACGCGTTTACTGCCCATTCATTATGATGATTAAAACTGCTGGTAAATGTTAAAGTAAAGGCGCTTCTGTAATTTAAATGTATTTCAAGCTGTGCAATTAGTGTATATTAATGTTTTAATGAGAGTTTTATGAAACACCAACTGAAATAACTGTATACAGTAAAGAATAATGTCTTGATACGCCAAATAAATTAATTATCTTACAACATTCATTTCTCGTCTTGTTATTTATCATTTTTATCCTCCATTTACAACGTGCATAATACAGGCTGCAGAAATACTCGTCGACACGCAAAGTCAGAAGTAGCCAGCGCCGCTGCTTATTTTGCAACACTTTGGCATTGCAATAATATTGCAAATTATTTACGTCAAGATCACGACCGATTCGCCCAATCCTGTCGATGGCAATTCGGCACAATCGCGACAGGCCCAGAGATCAGGATCGTGTCATTTTCAACCGCGGCAGCCAGGCGATGTCGCGCCTTGTCAGCGACAGATATCCCTGTATGAACAATGGGCCAAATGTTAATTGTTGTTAATAAAGAGTCATGTATGTTGCTGTTGCAACGGCGAGCAGAGCCGCGGAAGAGGCTGCACCTGTACCAGCCGTGCGCGAAGCGCAAACACACCTGAAACCTTTGACCTTTTCATCGACGCTCGCCTCTCCTGCCGGCGACTATCGATCTTTCCTCTCGTCCGTCCCTTCGAGCCCTTCGTCAAACTGCAATCCTATCAAGCGTCGTTGCGCGGCGCCGGATGCGACGACGTCTCTGAAAGCGAGAGATCGCTCGATCGGTGCGCTTGATTTCATCACACGAGGATGAATGTACGCCGATCGTGTTTTGCAGCACGCAGCTTTCAAGCTCCGGGTCCGAATGCGCGATAACGGGAAAAAAAGGTCGCATCGAGTCCTATCGGACGGGAACAGAGAAAAAAATTGAGATAATTGAAGCCGTTGAAACGCAATTTGTAACATAATTTGTAATAAACGATCTATAATATCGTATAAAAATGTTTCGTTATGTTGCATCATCCACCTCTGAAGATTCCATGTAATTTCAATGTAACCCTTATCCCAGTGAGAAATGACAAATTGAAATTCATCGAATCGACATTGAATCGACGTCGAAATCATCGAAATTACATCAAATTTGATGAATCATTTCTCACTGGGTATGTGCTTAAATGCGATCTTTTATTCACGCGCAATATTTTCCGGTTATCTAGTAGCGTCTGAAAAAATGCGTTACATCTTCGTGGCTGACTTCTGAAGCGGATATTTCCCGCGGGTGCTGGCGGAACGTTGGTCCAGCCCTGGTGTTTCGCGCGGCGCGCTATTTTTGCTTTAATTGCGATCTCGCAAATATAGCGATGCTGCGCGCGTGATGCGCGCCGCGGGAGGTGGAAAGCTCGGGGCGCGGAATGAGCGGAGCTTGGCTTGGCCCGGGTCCTTAATAGCCATCAATCATTGCCAAAATTCGGCAACGCGTCGGACAACACGGGCGGCAGGATACTATCACCAAAGTAGAGTTCTCCGGGACCAACGGGACGCAAGGAGAGCACGGGGACAGGGGGAGGGACCGAGTGAGACACGGAACCCGTTCGATACTTCCGAAAACTCGGCCCGACCGCTCCACGCTCCGCTTGCGTTCACACGAATCCACGTGTTACCAGCACGAACAGCGTGCTCGAGCACCAACACGAACGAACAGCCGAGTGGAAAGGAAAGTGAACGGAATCGGTGCAGGTCCCTACGTGGAGACTCATTCATTTCGAGCGGATTTTAAACTCATTTTAAAATTACGACAAAGAATCTTACCCCCTTCGTGATTAAAGTTCCACCCTCATAATCTTTGAAATTCATCAACCGAGAGAACTTCATCGAGAGACGATTCTTCCACGTAGGTCTTAAAGTAGATAGAAACCTTTCTATGATATATTCAACTTACGTTCTCTCTCGAAATTATATTTCTGTAGCCTGAGAGCAGTAATTACATTTCTCTAATCTTCGTTACAGATCGCATTCGTGCGCTCGTAGATTGAATAACGGCTCCGATGTTCCCCGCGGACGGTTCGTTCGCTGACGATGAGCTCCAAAATCGAAAACGCGTCGATAACTGGAAAAAGTCTGCAAAACGCGGACACATCAGCGGCAGATTTCAATTAGATTGAGAGCAAAATGCGATTACGCGATTTCGCCTTTCGTCGGATGTAACGGCCGATACAGATGACGCGATACTGCCGGCAAGCGGAAGCGAGGCCAGCCAGGGGCCGAAGATTAACCAGGGAATCGCTCGCACCCACCCAGCCACCCCCTCGCGAACACGCGTACACAGAGGGGAAACCGATCTTGCTTCCGGTGGTGGACTCGGGAGAGCGTGTAATTAGATATCGAGTTTCACGCTCGGTCCTACGGCGAATCTATATCCGACTTCAAAGCACCCGTGAACTTCCCGGCGCGGTCGCCCGGGCCACGGGAAAAGTTTGCGCGGACACTTAATTGGAGAGTGTATCCGATGCGCGCTGCAAATGCTATTTGCATTTCAAACGAACCGGTCTAATGACACGACGGCGACATTTATTTGCTTGCATAAATCATGCCCGAGGCCCGGGCGACCGAGACGCGCGTTGCCGAGAACGTCCCACGGTCCCGGAAACTCCGAGGGTAAGTTACCCCTAAGTATAACTGACGCGCAGAACGAAAATTGCCCCCTATGCGTGCAGGCGACGCGAGTGCATTGTATCCGTTCGCGTATGAACAAAGGATCATTGTACAAAGAAATTGCTTACAAATGGATTCATTTTAAAGTGTTAGAAATATCTCTCTTTTTTTCTTATTGCGTTATAACTTAAAGTATTAAATTAACACTTTCGCAGCCGGTAATTTTCTCACCGTTCTAATTGTAAAACTAGAAGCAGAATACAATAAATTTAATCTATAACTGATTGCGATAGAGTTCTATTATTAAAATAAGAATAAAGACTATACAATTTATTTTAAAATATCGTATTTGTTGTTTGAAATTAAAGAAAATTTACCTGTTACAAATTCAAACAGAGAAAATGTCAAATTATGGAGAATGTTGATGGAACATGGAGAAGAAACCTTTTAAAATTTATTACTTATATTTTTTATTAAAATTAATTGAACACACTTTTCTATAAAATAAAATTTAAACACTTATAAAACTGTTAAAACTCATTTTGATTAATTTGAACCTAAATATAAAAGGATATACTACTATGTCAGCGGCAATCAGATGTAGATTTTTAAAAAGCGTATTATTACGTCAACGACAATGAGCTACAGTTTATAAAAAGACTTACTACTACGTCAGCGGTTGTAAATGTATTAATATAACAACGCAATGCACAAGAGAATATTTTCCAATACACGTATCAAAAATTTAACGTGTCATCATAATGCATATGATACAACAATTAGATATTGTTTATATAATTGTATTGATATCACCGTTATACGTACACGGAGAAAATTTTATATTAAAAATTACTATGTATGGCAGTAGCCGTGGACTATTGCTGGAATTATAAAAATTTTTACTATGTAAAACAATTGAAAACATAGTAAAAATTTTTATAATTCCAGCAATAGTCCACGGCTACTGCCATACATAGTAAATTTTAATATAAAATTTTCTCCGTGTAGGAATCATAAAGCCAGATATCAAGTGCATCGTAAGGCAACTATTCACCAGAAACTCGAAAAAAAAAGATCTGTAAAATATATCTTATCGTTACGCACGATAAGTCAGCCGTGATAATTTTCTCGCAACGGAATATTTTTACTACGATCGGAAACGGGAGCCCTTATCTTCTGTTTGCCGATCGCACGTTCGTGTGTTCGCCGCATGTACAATCCACCGATAAAACCGCAGCGCCTGGTGAGACCGTCCGTGAGTCGGACCGTGTACGTACATACGCGAGTCTCAGGTCGTCTGACGTAACGTACGTAATTGTCCGGTGTACATGTATCCGGGGAATATGCGAAACAAGAGCCATTATGTCCCTCGCGTACTTGCGCGAAACCGTCGGTATCCTCTCGCGTGAATGAACCGCAAGCCGGACGCATCCTCACGCGAAGGATGCCTCTCGTTTCGATTTTTCAGGTATGCCTCCGCCCACCCCTTTCCTCTCATCAAGCATAAGTCGCAAGGGCGAGGACGACAAAGCGTGCAGGAGAGAAGACGCGGTATCTTTAGAGTCTTACATCGCGTACTTGCTGCTGGTGCTCGGATATGCCCGCATTTGGCCCGTCGAGTCGTTTTCGCCACTTAAAATATTGCTTTCAACGGGAGCGACGATTGTCTTCATACTGACAAACTCCCTGCTCCTGCTCTCGGAAATAGTGGCGCTTACGATGAACAACGATCTGAAATTGTTTGCCAATATCATCGGAGTAATCGGTATGCACGCCGTGGGCTTGATAAAATGGTGTTATTGTATATGGAAACATAGAAAGATTGTCGATATCATGATGAAGTTAGAAAAATGCCATGTACTTTGCCAACGGATCGATGACAGCGATGCAGGTACGTCAATTATCCATTTTCTTGCCACTGTAACTTGATTGTGTTTTTCATTATAAAATTTTTAAAATATAACGAAAGGTGATACCTTAAAAACTTTATGAATAACTTAACGAAAGTCAGAGTAAAAAGGGATTGCATTATTAATTATATCGCACGACTTTTGACGCTTTAAACTTAGTGAATATTTACGAGATAATTTTCCGTGCCGACTTCAGAAATGCAATCTGCGTTCTGCAATATTACAGCTCTTTTTTTCGCGAGTTACTAATATTTAAAATTATTATTTCTATATTGAGATTACTAACGAAGATCCTTTAATCAGGATGTCGAAAATATAGGAATGAAATGGAATACGTGCGTAAATATTCCAACTTCTTCGTATGGTGGTGGACGTTCGCTTGCATTTACGGCGTTCTACATTGGTGTGCCAATCCATTGTTCATTGAATTTTTGGCGTCCGACCAGACAAACTCGATCAATCATACATTTAAAAGAAGAAATTTACCGTTTGTCGGATGGTATCCGCTGAACACAGACGATATTTATAATTACGTTTGCCTGTATCTCATGCAGATAATCGGCGGAATATCTCCTGCGCTCGGAATTGTCTGCTACGACGCCTTTTACGTCACCATGCTGATAGTCATCTGCGCACAATTTCAATATATCAATACTGTACTGATGAAAATCGATTTTGCTAAGTATGATATACGTTACGTTGATTATTTTAAAAATTCTTTAATCATGGAAATAAAATATCTTGGGGAATTACAGCGTGCCAGAGGCCATGCTCATTCTCGACAACAAATTAAAGAACTGCGTGGATTGCCATACAGAGATTATAAAGTAATATTTTCACCAGATGTAGCGAAATTATAATGTAATATTGTTATATCTATACATTATGTAATAAAATGTATTAGGTGTACAAATAAGTTTCCGCCGTTTGACAAAAGTTGGCGCCACCAATAAGTTATGGTTAAAATTGTCAGATGTAAAACGCCATTATCGTAAGGTTGGACATCTGTCAACAACATAACCTTGAAATATTAGTGAATTTTTATCAGTATAATATATTCTTTTGTGTGCGAAAATGTCGAGTTTTGAGCCGAATAATCGTCATTTGCGGGAACCAACTGATTTTCTTATTTCATTCGAAGAAAACGGCGGCTGAAGCGCATCGAGAGCTTCAAAAAGTTTATGGAGATGCTGCTCTAAGTGAAACAACGTGCCGTGATTGGTTCAGTCGCTTCAAAGACGGTGATTTCGATGTTGACGACCGTCCGCGTGAAGAAAGGCCAAAAACATTCGAAGACGCGGTGTTATTTATTATGAGCTGTTGAAACCGAACGAAACCATCACTGGGGAACGGTATCGACTTCAATTGATGCGACTGAGCCGAGCACTGCGCGAAAAACGGCCACAATACGAGCAGAGGCACGACAAAGTGATTCTACTGCATGACAACGCTCGGCCTCATGTTGCCAAACCCGTTAAAACCTACGTGGAAACGCTCAAATGGGAAGTCCTACCCCACCCGCCATATTCCCCAGATATTGCGCCGTCCAATTATTACTTATTCCGATCGATGGCACATGGCCTGGCTGAGCAGCACTTCACATCATATGAAGATACCAAAAATTGGGTCGATTCATGGATAACCTCAAAAGATGAAGCATTCTTCCGACGCGGTATCCGTATGCTGCCAGAAAGATGGGAAAAAGTAGTGGCAAGCGATGGACAATACTTCGAATTCCGTTCTTTTACAATAAATGCCCAATTTTTGATAAAAAACGGCGGAAACTTATTTGTACACCTAATAATATCTCGAGAATGTCTATAATAGTCAATTTCGTTATTAATTTTGAATTCTTTTAATCGAATCTTTGATGTTCGTATATCGCAATTCTGAAATCTTTTGTTAATCACATTTAAGTTAATCGCATTTAAAAAATATATTTTTAGATTTTTAAAAATGCTACAAACGTTTAGCGGTCCAACAATGTTCGTACAATGCATCGAAACGTTAACTATCTTATGTTTAGTCTCGTTTGAAGCATCAGTGATTAAACTTGAGGTACGATTTATTCTACAAGATATTCGGATACGCATATTTTGATGTACTTAATATTTAATGTATATTCAATGCTGCCATTTGAATTATTAAATTACAAAGTTTGCATCTTGACAGTTTGACATGGAATCTATCTTGAAGTTATGGGCTCTGCTTGAGTACTTTTTATGCGCCGCCTTTCAATTGTATGTCTTCTGTTTCTTTGCCACTCAAATCGAACATTTGGTTAGTTGCGTTTATGCCAAAGTACTATAAACTTTTTTCTACTGTACTCTTAAGAACATTCAAACAAAAACAATGTACAGTAAGGAATGTCCACAATCCAGAATTGTTAAACACAATTACATTAATTGACTTTTATATCATTCTAGGGCTTGCAAATTGCGAATTCAGTGTATTCTTGCGGATGGGAGATTATGGCTTTTGAAAGAAAAGGACAAGTAGATTTTGGAAAGCAGTTAAGACATTGTGATGTTAGTCGATTAGTGCAAATCATTATGGTGCGGGCACAGAGACCGATTGTTTTAACCGGCGGTCCATTTTACGTTCTTTCACTGGAAACTTTCAGAGTCGTAAGCAACACGGCAACTTTTATACATTCATTTAATCATCTTACTTTATTCTTAGAATTCTATATTAAATTGTATAAAACGTATAGATTATACTTACAAAACGGACTCTCATTTCCTTTTTACGTTGTCATGCATTAAGATGCATATTACACAAAGGATATTTCATTAATAAACATTGTGATATATTTTCGCACAAAGTATTTTTACGAAAATATAAAAATTAGATGTAAACCTAAATTACGAGCATGAATTACAATTGTAATCTGTGTGTTCATTCATACAACAAGAAATTTGTGTCGCAGGCTTTATTAATAAAAATATATATTATATATAAATTTATGTTACAGATAATTAGTATGGCAATGTCCAATTCTGTAATGTTGCGTACAATCTCTGATGTAGATGAATGATTTAAAATTAATAATTGTTTATGTCTTTGTTTTAAATATATATGAACTTGTAGATATTACGATTGTCTAATAGTTAAAATGTGAAATGTATCGTAATCGATTAAAGATGATTATATTTCACATAATCCTTCATATATACTTCTATACTGTCATAAAAAAATATATAGAGCTACTTTTACATATACAATAATTCTCTTTTGCTAACTATTTAAACGTCAGTGAGTCTATGATGTTGCTCACATGAGATTAGTGACTATGACAGAAGCTTCTTTATACTTATACTTTCCTAATAAGACGGCGACACACAACCGACAGATGACTCGCGTAATTAATGTGAACACAAATACAGAATGTCAATTATCCGAATAATCTAAAATGTAGATTCCTTTTAAAAAAAAAAAACGTATAAAGATATGCTAATCAATATATTGTATAATTCATCATCTTTTTTTTCATACTTTAACTATATCTTGAAAAACATTTTAGATCTCTGATTTTACTTATTTTTAATATTATTTTAGATATCTGTTATTATAATAATATTGTAAAATCATTCTTACAAGTATTAAATAAAATTAATTAAAGTTTAAATGCCTCTGCAAACTTTTCCTAAACATGAAGCTACAAAAACATTGATATTGATATTAATAAATGTTGCTAGCGATCGATTGCTTGAGTGTTCGAGCGACTTCTCTTCTATTTCAAGCATTATAATTACGAAAACTAATTTCAGCAGTCTCTGATTATTTAGATATTTAAAAAAGATTAAATATTGCAAAAAAAATATATCCGCTTTAAATTGATAGATCTCCATTGTACGTAATCGTACGCCAGATTCCGGTTTGGCTCTTGAAAGTCACCTACCGCTGTTTCATCATACCGTGCCTGACTAAAGGTATGGAATGTGCGGAGAGAGGGAAGAACACAGAATGGAAGGGATTCCCGATGGAGTGGGGATACCGTTCACAAAGAGAGAGGAGATGCCATCCACCTACAACCGTATAAGAAGCCCGCGCTTCTACCAGGGGACCATGATGAGCGTGTTGGCTGCGGTCTACTAACTCTTTCGCATGCTATCTTATCACGGCGGCTACGTGTCCTGACGAGGCAGCTTCGATTCCGCGAGTGGACTCGCCGCGGCGACTCGCCTCCTGCCGCGTCCTGCAAGCCTGGCATCCGAAAGTTGAGATTAGAATGCACGTGGTCACCCTTCTGGAATCTGGTCGTTTCTATAGTGACGAAGATGACGGGACGACGATGGTCGCCTCTAGCTATCGTAATAGACGTGTCCCTTTGAGCCGTAAGTGGATACGGCCATCAGTGGTCGGACGCTAGATTCTACTTGCCGTTCGTCAGCTACCCGGCAGGTAGCGCCAATATTTACGTTGAGATTCGATTTATTGTAATAAATTCGATATCTGTAGAATCGATAAAAGTAGAAGAAGTGCATTCGTACATAAATAAAAGAAAGAAGATAAAAGAATAAGATAATAATAAATGATAAAATAACAATAAGAATATAATAAAAAAATATTATAGCATCATAAGATAAAATACACACACAAGATACACACATAAGATAAGATAAAATAATATAAGAATCAGAAGTATTGAAGGAACTCAAGGAGCAGGAATAATTTTATTTCTTTTATTATTAAGAACATATATATGGTTTTACCTTATATGATCTAAATAGAATAATAAAATGATAAATAATAAAATAATAAGAATATACAAATACTAATGCTATATGAAATAATATAAGATAAAGTAATAAAGCAATATAAGCATTGGAAATAGGAGGAAATAAAGAAACAGAGACAACTTGATGTCTTTTATTATCGAACGGCGATTGATTAATTATGCATGTAAATTTATACAGAGGTCTTCGCGCGCCTCGTCGCACGTAACGATATATTCGCGACTAGATTCGCGGCTAGGCGTTTTTCACGATTCTTGGCCCGGCATGGTCCCCTGGTCGTATATCCGCGAGTCGCGAAGTCCTTGCGGCGACATTACGCGTCGTTCCGCGTGGGTCCGCGGTCTGCGGCGTCGTCGTTGGCCGTCGAAGGTGGGCATCGGGAAAGGCGAGCTGGCGAGCGCCGGTCTTTCGTCGCGCGATTACGTCTCGATGCACACGTACGTATCGTTAACACTCGCCAAGACTCCTCACCTGCCCATCAAAAGACGTAAAGTCAGCCGCATTGACCAACCGCCGAACCGGGGAGCACGTGATCGAGGAGGTTGATCGTGGCGACCGCGCGCGAGCCCGGCGCGGAAGTGCCGCCCGGGCAGCCACGTGACCTGGCGGAGGGGGGAGGGGGGTCGACGACCCGGAGCGCGGCGCCGGCGACGCCGGAGACCCACGTTCGCCGGCCGGCACCGCCGCGCTCGCATGTTCTCTCCGTCGTTACTTGGCGAAATGTGGACGCCTTTCGGGAACTGTTTTTCTTGGCACCCTGCAGTGTATGCCGGGTGCCATCGATTGCCCGTAAGGGCGTATGGCGTCGGAGAGCACGTGGGACCTTGACGAAGCTTAAGTACAACTGGTGTGTTACGCTCCGGTTCGAGCGTTCGCGGATAAAGCCGATGCCTGCAAGTCTCTCGAACGTCGTCTTCCCAACTGAAGCTAACTACGCCAAAGCGGCGACATTTTTTTCTCAAAATTGAATTATAAATAAATTTATGTTTCTTAAAATAGGGCATAATAGGTAATATGACTTCATTGTTGAAACTGTATTGTTTATTTCGATCTTTTTATCGCAGCAATTTTTCATCTCGTGTTTATTGCAAAAGAACAAAATGTGTTTTAACACTTAATTTTTTTGCCTTAATTATTGTTCAAGTTAAGGGCATACTCGAGTAAATGGTATAAAATAATTATGTTATGTGATAGTATAAAATTTGGAATACTTAAGAATATTTTAAATATTTGGAATAACAAATATATAAACGCATTCTCCTAATCTTCATCGTCGCTGATTATTACATGAGATGATGTGGGCCGCTCAGATCGCACGTTGGGCATTGATTCTTCATCATCGCTAATTATTACGGGAGCGCCATTTGCCTTGATATAATCACTCCTTAGTGGCTCCACCTCCTCGTCGCTATCGAGTAATCGACGTTTCTTAGTGGACGGTTTATCCGTATCAGATGAAGAATCGAATCTATTTCTCTTTGTGTCGTCTGTAAAATATACGAAAATTTACAGTTAACGCGTGACCAGCAAAAAGGGTCGATTGATTCCTATTTTTTATCAGCATGCGTTACTGACCGTTTTTATCATCGATGTCCCTTTCAATTTCCGATTCGGAGGAATCGTCGAGCGTCCTTGCTCGGTTTCTCACGTTGCCCACGCTTTCTAAAATTTTACATTATTGCGAACGCTATTATATTAATGTTTAAAAATTTAACCCGATAAATTTATTTGTCGGTAAACTTGCGACAAGGAACAGCAGTTTGCTGGCTCGCGTAACAGAGGGCGAGAAAATGTTATTCTGTGTATCTCATCCATTAGAATAGCTAAATTAATTAATAGCGATGTACCTCTATTCATTTTCACTGCGACTTTTGCTTCATCGTTTTTTTCTGTATCTTCTGCTTCATCACTTTCTTCGTCTAATATCAATAACGTTTTGGATTTTTGTGATAACTGAACTTTAGTAGATAGTCCTGATTGTTCGGAAGTCGATGGTTCCGGTTCTAAAAATGACTCGATATATATTCTTTATAGATTTTTATACACTATACGTACGAGAGTAAGAAATCGTATATTTTAATATTTGCTGTATAATAAATCTCAATTTAAAAAGACTTTTGGAATTAATTGATATCTAAGGAAGTCATAAATTCTAATTTCAATGTATCAATGATAAACTGATTGTCTTTCAGGCGGCTCTGAAAAGATTTCGCGCAAAGTTATCCCCATGAAAACCCCTATCGGTACATATTTTCTTCCGATAAAGTTACCAAATAAAAAAATATAATTGCACTGACCTCGGGGCGCAAAGAACTTTTTCACATTCTCGAACACGTCGATATCATCTTCACTGTCGTCCACCCTTTCGTCAGTGTCGGAATCATCTTTACGCAGTTGCGTTTCTATAATAGGCTTCCATAAATATATATATATGATCGCCATTGAAATATAACAATACTCGCCAATTAACAACTTACTCTCGATAACGAATTCGCCGGCTAAAGCGTCTCCAATGAGTTTGTAGCGTTTCTGTAGCGTGGTTGTAAGCATATTCGCCGGAATACGCCAATAAGATTCCTGGGCATCAGCCGGTGGCACAAATCCCATGGCGCGGAGGAGCTTTTGAAAACTCGGTGAATCCATCGCGGCCGACGAGTAATCTGTCACCGGCACCAAGGGTATGCCCTCGGAGCTCTCCTCGTCACGATCGTCCAGAACGTCTTGCAGGGATTCCCTGATCCATTCCAACGCCTCTCTCATGTCTGATTTAACGTGAGATTTTTTCCCGAGAGATTTTCCCAATTAATTTTCTTTCCGTTAATGAGTCGGTTTTTGCTGGCCGATCGGGGTTAATTACGCCTTACTCGTTAGTCCTTATTTCGATGGCAATCGAATGACATTTCGGGATGGGATACGTTTTTACAATTCTTTTGGACTTTATACATACACGGAGAAAATTTTATATTAAAAATTACTATGTATGGCAGTAGCCGTGGATCATTGCTGGAATTATAAAAATTTTCATTATGTTATATTAATAATTATTAAACTCATTAAGTGAAAAATATAGTAAAAATTTTTATAATTCCAGCAATGGTCCACGGCTACTACCTTACATGGTAATTTTTAATATAAAATTTTCTCCGTGTATTGCAGATTACTATATTATTTGCGTATTATTTAGGGCGGACGGATTCGCATAACTGAATTAGATTGATAAATTTCCCCGAAGAGAAAGCAAGTTCTTTTTTGTAGGATTCGCGAAACCCGCAACGTGACATACTCCAAACAGTGACTTGAGAAGCCGTTTTTCCGACAAGTCATCTCTTTTTTTTCCGCGTAATGGCTTCTGCAAATCATCGCCGTCCTCCCTTTTCTCCGGCGAGGAGAACATTTATCCTGCGTGAAGGAAACGAGGGATACGTTGCACGCGCCGCTCTCTCGCGACAAGTGCGCTTTCATTAATCACAAAAACGCGGATGCACGTCGGGAGGGAGGGAAGGGAATGGGTGCCGTTAGAGGGCAGCGATGATACTTACCCCTGTCGATGACGTCCTTCAAGAGACCGGATAATTGTGCATCCGTGTAAACGATCGTCGGTAGCTTCCGCCTGTTTTGCTGCTTCTTTTTCGTCGGCTCCTCGCTCCGACGAGGCGCGCCGCCGCGCTTCGAGGATTTTCGAGTTTCTTCGCCGTCTTCGTCGTCGGTGGCTGAACTTTCGTTCCCGTCAGAATTACTGGCAGCCTGCGTTTCCCACGACGATTTACCTTTGCGCACAATGCATGGAAACGATGTGAACCTTTCTCGAGCGAGCGTTCATCAGCGTGTGTAAAGCGCGCCGTGCAACGTCGTGTATGTGTATGCGAGATATTTCACGTAACATTAAATAAATCTCGAGCGTGATATACATTAGAGGACGTAGAAAATCTATAACACTGAATTTAAACCTTCTTCTTCTTCTTCTTCCTAGTTCTCAAAAATATCAGATCCGGAATATAATCCCGCGCAATCTAAATTTACATTGTCTCGAATCTACATATATCGCGTCTATATCATGCGCAGTTCTCTTTTACAAAAAATGTTAATTTTAACATTTTAATAAATTGAAAAAGAAACATATATCTTCGTGTTGTAACGTGAATAATTTACGTTCCGGCATTTTCTTGTCTACGCAAATAAGATGTATCTTGCTTATACGATGGTATTTCTTTCCAGAGAGAATATACTATTACATTTGATATAAATCTACGTACACTCAGAATATTAATTGTATATTGCTCTATCTATTACGAAAAACAATCGTATTTTCTACAAGATTGTTCCATATGGGATAGCGAAATTGCATCAAAACACGACATTGAGGGAAAATGTTATTTCAAAGACACATAAGGCGAACCAAAACTTCTCGGCAATGCTTCATCTCGCAGCTGTATATCTATGATATGAGCTATCTCAATGCATTGAATACAAATAAGGGGCATGAGAGAGAGGAAAACAATATCCATGATAAATATGAAATTCCTTCCGGCACCATAATAGGAAGCTAAGGCGAGTGATATTGGTCCAAGAGCGGCGAAAGTGCGGCTGGAATTCGCAGCCGATATTAAATAACAAGATTGATATTCCGTGATGATATCGTTATAGACTTCAAATATGACGAAAATAAAAGAAGGGCGTAAATATTATTTCGAGTATTTGAAAAAATTGGATTGAAAGTTGAAACACAAATTTGCTCGAAGAGTTTTGACAGCGTGTCGCGTTCGTGTGAAAAAAAAAGAGATGTAGAAATACGTTCTCGCGATCTTTATATCTAACTGTATTTCTTGATAAAACTTGAATGATGCGTAATATACTGAATGGCTACTGTGATGTTACTATTTTGTAATTTGTTATCACAAATATTTGCTGTTTTGCAAATTTTTTATTATTGTTTCAACTGTAAATAAATCTACACGAATGTTTTGAAGATTGATTATATTATTTGTTACGTGATTGCGGAATACCATATGGTAGAAATGTTTAGATAAGTTTAAATCAGCAGAATAGTATTCAGCTAGCAGCGCATTCCGATTCTATAATAACTTCTATCGCGCAAATTGCTGTATAACCCGTTGAATAAATAGGAATTTTAATATCTTAATAATTTAACATAAATACACAAATATGCGTATCATGAGTTTAGAAATTGCGTAATATCTGTGACGTATTATTTGGATATCTGAATTTCTAAATTAACATTCCTTGTTCATAGTTGAAACATTTTATGTTAAAATCAATATTTTAGGGAATATTAATTAAACCTGCGCAGTTTAACTCAGTTTCCTCATATCGGAGAGAATCAACGTTTCCATAATATCAAAGACTAGAACAATTCGCGCGTACGCAGGTAAAAATTCTCGCAGACTCGCACTCGCATCACCCGCGAGAAATAAAAGAGGAAAACAGAAACGATCCTGCAAACACACGAGCGGACTTGTCTCCGCTGGTAATATCGACGAAAGGTTTTTTTCCCTCCCTGTTCCGTAAGAAATCGGGATAGGAGAGCGAGAAGAATCCTGTACAAATTGATCTTTACTCCTTCTCGCTTCCTCCCACGCGTTCCTCTCTCCATCCCCACGTCGTTTCGCTTTCCCCGTTGAAAGCGAGTCGCTCTATGCAGTCGCCGGCAATCGCGTTACTAGAAGACTGATCGAATGGGAATAGTCGCGGAATCGGAGGATAGTAAGAAAGACAGATGCGAATGGAATGGGATGGGATTGGCCGGAACAAGGGATGCTTCAGACCGGATCGTGATGAGGGAGGAAGAACGAATAGGTATACTCACCCTGGTTGCTTTTTCTGGACCGCTTTTTGCGCAGCTCCCTGCGATCCTGCGCCAATCCTAATTCCAGAAGCTTCTCCTTGATCTTCGGCTTCGGCCGCTTTATTCTGAGACCGGTGAAAATCAAATCCACGGGATCTGTCGGGGACATAGCGCAGTTTCGATTTTTATAGCGTCGTCAGGAAGCTGCGCGGCGCGAACGATAGGGGAGGCTCTTCGTGGGAGAATTGCGCGCGAGGGACGTTCGAGACGACTGTCGGAGATTTTGAAGGGATTTAAAGTTAAATCAATTAGAGCTTACGAAGGGACACGGGCGGACTTTATCTAAAGGGGCGGACTTTATTTCACGTCGACGAAATGTATTTATAAGTCAATTGGACGTCGCTCTTTACGGACTTATAATTTAACTTTCCGGAAGATTATAAGATACTTTATGTATAAACGCGATTCCGATATTAAGCGTAAAGTCGTGTTCGAGAAATTTGTTATGGAACAAATTTAATTTAGAAAAGAATTATCTCCCTTGCGAGACGTGACGTTTTTGCGGATACTTTTGTCCGCCCGCTGGGAGTTCTAAGGTTAACAACCGCGCAGTAAGAATACGGTAGAATAAAACACTTTGCGGAAATTTTTGAGGGAGAGGCGAAGAAAAATGCCCTTGACATTTCGTGGACATCTGAGAATTACGCTCGGCGTGGAAGCGACTTCGGAGATTAAAAGTTATGGAGAGCGGCGGATTCGTATGAAAATGAAACAAGTTTTACAAGACTTCTCTGAAAATGTCTCTGTCAGGAAGGATATTATTCTTCGTTCGTCCCAGCGGATTCGAAATTATTACTACAAGCAGCCAAGCGTGTCCGATGTTCGGAGCTTAATTAAATCCTAGGAATCGTTCCGGTGTTAACGAATTCTCGCACGAATTTCGCATTCGCGAAATATTTCAACAGTTTCGGAACGCGAATAACCGGCTAGAATTAACGCTAAAATTTACGGCGAATTTCTATCGCGAAAATTTATATCGGGAATTGGGTTAAGGCCATTTTTGGCGCGTATGATTCGCAGATAAATTACAAATTACAATAAATGGCAATTACTACAATATGCTGCCGGATACTCGAGAAATTTATATTACTGCCATCGAGTTGTAAACTTCATTCTTTGTTCCACTCGCCCGTGATTAATAATCGCAATTAATTTTGATAATAATTTAATAGCATTAAGAACTTAACGGGCAGAAATAAGAATAAATGAAGAGAAATCCCAAAGTCAATCGTCCGATTAAATTTATGCTTTCAGAAAATAAGAAATAAGTCTGAATAGGAAATCTAATCTAATTATAATCAGAAATTAGCTTCAAGAAAAATAAATTTTAAAAATTACCATCATCGTCTTTGAGCTGTGTCCAAAGTTCTGTAAGCTGGGCGATTTCTTCCTCAGACCACTCCTTAGGTAATCTCTTTTGTACCTCAGCTCGCACGCCCTAATTAATTACAAGATTTAAGAAAATGGGTCAGACCACGTACGTCGTTCATGATGGAAAGAGATTAAAATATTTTAAATCCACTGAGAAAATTGCCGTAATATTATGATCATTGTTCTACTTTTCTAAGATAATCAATTATGTGACCAAGTTCCTACGCAAAATACAGTAAAATAATATTTTGCATTTATCATTGATTCGACGATAACCGAATAGCCAAATAATCAGAACAGCACTGAGACTCGATGAGTATCGATATCTTTATAAATATAGATGTATATATAAATTAGCACTCAGCTATTCAACCCCCTATAATCTTCTCGGAAGGTACTTTACGTGCGCATAATCTCCAGGCTTGATGAGACAAAGCGTTCGGTGTATAATCTCTGGAGAAGCTTCTAAGTCAGTAGGCGTATTTAAAAAGAAGAAGCAGGCTCGCTCGTTTTCCAGCGATTACGCTCCACCCTCGGCGGAACGAGGCCCCTAAATGGCCGTCGGAGCAATATCGCGCGACTTCCACGGACTAAATGAATGTCAAATGAATAGTACGGCCGTACTCTCCGCTTCAACCGTACTCTCTTCGTTCAAAGAGACGAAACGTACTCACGCATGAAATTATTTAAATGAAACGCTTTCGCGGCTAAGCCTTTCCACCGGAAGGCCTCGCGAAGGAATCGATAATACGTCGGAGGAAACGTTTCCGCCGACGTAGCCACCCTCCTTTCGCCGGTGACTGCACGCTTGTGATTAATAGCGAATTAAGACCGGAGGGGGAAACAAACATTTTTTTCTCTCCCCGGCTGGTTAATGTCGTGAAACATTATCGAAAAATTAATCATACTCCAAGCGCGATTTTTTTTCCGACGAAACAATCACTCGCGTCAGATATGTTTCGCTTAAACGAAATAAGATTTCGTAAACGGCTGAGAGGCATATTTTGAATAAAGATCACAAATGTTCGATCAGCGTTTTGTTTTAAAATAATTATTGTGAACTGCTGAGCGCCAAAAACGCTGACGTTTCGCTCTTCCGAGCGAACAAAAATTTTTTGCTGAATCTCTTGCATCTACAAAAAGCGCAGCTGAATAAGATCCGGTATTGTGTATTGCATCGCTTATCCTCCGCTACGCTTTTTTCCCTTGTTAGGAGCTTCTCTACAAACTCAATTAATTTCAAGTTTTAAATAAGCCGGTAACTAGTTAGTAACTCCTCTGCCGCAATAAGAAGCTTGATTAACGCATTCCCATGCTTTATCACCGTATTGCACTGTGTATTTTCAGAAGAAAAGAGTTATAACGAAGGGAAAAAGGAACGCTTCCAAGCTTAGCAAGATTAATATACTTCTCGGAACGTTACTTTAGGAAATGTTAATGATTCGAGGAAAAAAAACTATAACGTAGCATTAGTTCTAAGGTTAATTGAACATGATAAATATTCCTGAGATTGTCTGATTCTATTGTATTGAGTTTGTGCCAAAGTATTTTACGAGTTAAATAAAAGTATTTCAATTCGCTCTCGCTGTCGAAAGGAAAGTTATAGAACACCCGCTCATAACACGCGCATTTACAGTTCAACAAACACAACGAATCGCTTGGGTCACGTTCCCTTCGCGTTTTCGTAGCCCGGAGGGTGATGCAAATGTTTATACGTATGTCGTAAGGCGGAAGGCAAACAAAACGATAGCTTTTCTCAAGGAACCGCCGCCGGTTTTAGGGCCGCGGGAGTTGACGAGGGGTCTCGCGCACAGAACTTTCCCATGCTCGGAGAAAGAGACTACCGGCTGGTAGAAGGAACACGCAGCAATTCGCGCGTCGGAAATCTCACGCAAGGAAGAGAAACGAAGAAACGAGGGTGGAAAGCCTTACCCCGTAGAGAGGTATTGTCTCCGGAGAATTTACAGTCGCCGTAGCAATTCCCGGCTCCATTTTTTGCATATGTTCACCCCGTCAGCGGAGGTAGTCTAGAAACTTATTTTCGAGGCCGGGCGAAAACGCGCTCCTCTCCGCCCTTGCAAGATTCTCGTAAATCATTGATCTTGTCAGACGGAGCACAACGGGGATTGCCGCGGGGCACATGGACGGACGGTTACTTTTTTAGCGGAGGTACAGAAATTTGTTTGCTAAATCTTTTAAGGCCGTTTCTCCGCGAAAGAAATATTAGGTTAAAATAAATAAATTACTATCAAAAAGATTCGAGATCGCTCCTTTTAGCGCATAAAGTATTACATTATTACAAAAAAAATTAAACTGAACTAACCTTAGAATTGACAATCAAACACATCTCCTTGAGTTTCTTGATGATGGTACGTCGTGTTCTATTTTCATTGATGACATGCTCCAATAGCCAATCAATTAAATCTATAAATTTACAATAGTTACAGTTATCATATGAGTGCTTCAGTTCTGTATCCAACTCGTATTTTTTTCGTTTCTAAGTATTTAAAAATAAACAGAAATATTTTTTTACCAATTTGGACAACAATAATAATTAAATAATAAAAATTGTACGAAACTTCGCACTGAACCACTCATATTCCTTGCATCTTTGTCTCGTATTACGTAATAGTAAAAGCTCGATATTTCGAGCACGTTCTCGTAAAAGGCACTAATTTATCGAGTTCAACGATATGTGCACGAGAGACTCCTCCGTGAGAAATGGACGATATAAAGAGTTTACCTTGAAGATATTTGTTAGTCTGATGCTCCATGAAGAGGGTACGTAGCTCGTCCTCTTCCGCCTCCGTCCAGATCGCTCGTGAAACTTTCTTGTTAGTCGTTTCTGCGTTGTAGCCATCCACGATTTCTGTCGCGTCGCGGGTAGTCTTCCAGAAGAGCAGCTCCATGTACGACTTCCGGTTCTTCTGAGCGACTTCGATGAAACGGCGGATTATGAAGACCGCGAACTTTTGGAGCTCCTAAAGCAAGAATCGATTTTTCTGCTGCTCGACGAGTCCACTTCTGTGGACCATTAAGCTCGATACAAGGATGCAATAAAAGCTTGGTGGTGAAATTTATCGCGCGATACAAGAAAGGAAAAGAATTTTTATCGCTAGGTAAGAAACAGCAAAGTCTTATCTATGTTCTTATTATGTGCGTAGGAGCGATAAAGTGTAACGTCGCGAGGGAAAGAAAATCTATATCAATCATAAAATCAATATCTCGTGGAAGATATTGGACTGGACAATATCAAAAGTGTGTAACATTAACGATTTCGCAAACTTATAGAACGTACAAGGTGCAATTATTTCAGTTAGCTACGTGATTCATTCAATGCGTTCTATTACCTTATGTGCAGGATCCTTTGACTCGAGGATTCTTTGAAAAATCCGAAATATGGACGCTTGAAATACCATACCCGGCATTTTACAATCCCAAGCAATCCGATGTAGCATTTTTGTTACGTAGTGATTTACTTCAACCGTATTGTTTTCGAATTGTTGCATTAGCAGTGCTAAAGCTTTGACGGCCTTCACGTTGGCGAACCTTCGAATGATATATTACTTTTTACAAAGCCATCTCGTGTTTTCTATCACATACAGAATATCTTGATTCACTAAATCAGAATTTCTTTTTGACAGATTACAATAAAAGAGCTTCAAAAGCGCAAACAGATAATAAAACCTTATTTTTGTTTCATTTTAAACAAAAGACAAAGCTTCAAAAAGTGAATTTTAATTAAATTCTGCCTTGAAATTCATTTAACTAAAATAATTAATGAACAAATTATCAAGAACAAGTTACATTAATCAAAAATACAAAAAAAAAATTGATGAAACAACGGTTATAGGTAAAAGAATCGATAGATCTAAGATTATTCTACTATTATACCACATTATCGCACCTTTGAAGAAATTCATCTAATTTAAAGTCAGTTTCTTGAATAACAGTTTCTCTCTCTTCTTCTTCTTCATCCTCTTCTTCCTCATCTATATTAATTATATATATATATATATATAAGTTGAATATTAATATTTTATTAAGAGATTCGATATATTTATTTATTTACTTTCTTCGCGGTTTGTAGAATTTTCAGTGTCTCCATCCGCGTTTATCGTTTCTTGAATGACGGTTTGATCTTCTATCACTAAAAATAAGATAAATACTTTTGTTAGGGAAAATATTGAACTCTCTTATTAACTTAATTGTTAATAATTTATTATTTTTTTGGTTGGGAACTTCATCTTTATTATATATTATAAAAATTCTAGACATAATAGTGATTTCGATATACAGATAATCGGAATACGTAAGTATCCTTTAAAAATACATCGGTGAAACGTTTTAAATCATCGCGAAAAGTTTCCCCTGAGCAAGTTGTTGCCCTAAAGAAAGCTTTCCACCATTCGAAGAATTCAGTTTGTCCAAGTGACGGTGACGGTGGTGCTATTTCAGCTTAAAGTTTTAATTGTCTCTTCTCCGCGGTCTGCTCAACTCGAAACAGTAATTCGAGATAAAATAAAGCGCTCGTCCGACCTGCCGTGTTTTTATCTCGGATTTTTAAATGCTTCATCCACGTTGATGTATTAAAAGTGTTACAGGAAACTTTTGCTCTCCCAGCATGGAGTATCTAGTACGATCCCAGTTCTTTGATAGATTCCTTGAAGAACTTTTCTTTTATTCTTAGAGAAATTTTTTCGTTCCTGAATAGCTACACAGAATGACTCGCAATGAGATGAAAATTCTCATGGAAGAACGTTAAAGGAGAGATTTATATTTTATTTCTATGTTCATTCAAAAAGAAATTTTTTTTCTTTCCTTCTTTCTCAAGTCTCAAAAATTTCGTAGACCTCGTAGAACACCTATTTGATTTAAAACTGGTTTAAGAATATGCATCGCTCGCTTTAAGTGTCGTAAAAAGAAGAGAGTAATCTCAACGTTTATGCATCTTAAACGTAATCTGGGTTCGGCGCAGGAGGGAGATAACTTCTTCCGTGGTTAATATTAGATTGACAAAATCACCAAATATACCCAAAGGATTGTGCGTTGAACGCGAGAGAGTTACCGATTCAAGCACGACCTAACACGGAGAGAAGAGCTTGCAGCAGCTCGTTGCGTTCAACTATCGATCGTCCTCCGCAATTTCTCCACGATACATTCCCACACACGATGTATGCGAGAGTGCACATATATACGTGCACATATATGAGCGTGTGTAAGTGCGCTCGTATACACGTACAAAGAAGATCGGCAACACGTGGTACGGTCGCACGAGCTCGTTAAGCGGTTAATTCTCACGTTTCAACACTCTTCAAGTATGCAACTTGCATATTTCGTGAATTAATTGGCCACATACTTATCATTCGCGATCGTTAAGCTAAGGAACAACAGTGCGTTATTCGGTCTCGTTTTCAAATACAGAATGGTTCTGTATTACAACATCGTTAAATTCCGCGGCTTCCGTACTCCCCGACCAATTTGGGGTCGATTTTTTCACGCTCTAAATCCGTTTTTTACCCGCGACGAAAAATAGTTGCACGCTAGTGTTCAACTATTCTACATTTGTACACAGTTCTCTTATTTTCGAATTTGCTGCTTGCCGAACTTTCCTCGTTAGTCACTCTGTCATCAACTTTTTACGTCGAACATTTTCATCACGTTAAAGTAAATAAGCACCATACACTGCGGGACTGATATCGTATTACTAAAATAACAAGCGCTAAAATGGATAAAGCAGATAAAAACTTCAATTCAAACAAAATTTCAGAAAAATTCAGAAAAATACCTTAGCCGAGTCAAGTTTCTACGAATACGTATAACTCGAATGTATATAACGAATACACACAGCGCGTTATATTTCCCACTTTAACTTGACGAAAGTCTAAAGTAGGTGTTGCATGTAGTGGTAAGTTCCCTAACTCGGATTTCAACGCGAGCTCGTCCGATTTTTTGAAGCGTTTAGTCTGATATAGATTCACGCCTCGTAGCGAAGACACGCTCGGACAAGCGATATCGCTGTAACCGTAATTGTAAATTAATTTGATCGACGGCGCGTAACATCCGGACAGTAATCTCTCGTTAGACTCGAGATTGCGACGCTCCTCCTTGCCATTAAATTAAGCATTATCGTGGGGGCGCGAAGACGAGGGGCGCATTATGCGATTGCATTACCTGGGTAATAAGTGTTGTCTAACGTACATAGAGTAGCTAGGTAAATGAGGTTGCAGGTGGTATATCAGAAGTTGGGCGGTTGAAAATAATAGAGGCAGGGACTGGAAGACAGGGGGGAGGGAAGGATGGCGGAGGATAGGAGTGGATGGGTTTATCACGGCTGAGACCAAAAGCCCCGGTACGCTACCTCGATGTAATTTGTGAAGAGATAATAACCGTCGTCCACGAGAGTACCGTCGCGGTGTTGAAGAATTTTTTTTTTATTTGTATTACGTATTGCATTTAAAAAAGGCAGTCTCCGATGGAATTAAGGTCTTCACTCAGCGATTTTCGCCGAGCCTGCACATTCGATACCTACAAGCGCAAAACGGTCGAAAATTGAATACTAGAGAGAGAAAGGATCTTCCCTATTTTGATAATATTATATCGTATATCGCATTTTTAAAAAGGCAAGTTTTCGACGATAAGGAAATATGTACTCATTAGCGATTTTTGCCGAAATCATAGACTTTACCGATATCTATAAGCGCTTCAGCAATCGCGTAAAACGATCGAAAATCGGATCTCATTGAGAGAAAATCTCATCCATTTTGATAACATTTCGTATTACAACTATAATTCCCTCTTGTAATCCTCCCTTGTAATCCAGTATTATTGTTTCTGTATAATTTTCAACCGTAAGTACAAAGTGATATTTTACTCATGGACATCCACATTTACTGAAAGTATAATTTCTTTTTCACGAGGGATGAAAAGTTAACAGTGGACTAGAAAATGGAAAATTAAAAGATAAAGTTTCCAACGATGGGCGTCTAAACCGACTTTCTCGGTAGGTGGAAGTTTCAAATTTAAAAGGAGCGCAAAGCAGCCTCGTAAACCATGCTTACTTGCAGTTTGATAAGACTCGTAACCCACTGGATGAATCAACCACGAAGGAGTAACTTACTCGAAATCGAAGAAGAGCTATTCCGATGTTTTACTAGTTCACGAATTCATTATTGCGAGGAGATTTCACGTCCCTGGGATTTACGACGCCGTGAAAATTGCGGAAATTGTAACCTTGATAACCCGCGTCTCGTTTCTCTGTCGCGCGGAAATCCACTGATATTTTTGAAACGAGAAAACGTCCACGGACGACGTTCATCTTTCTGTAATTTCAAGAGAAGGAAAAAAGAAAAGATGCTGACATTTCCTCCGTCTTATCCTGCATCGCGTTCATTTGTTTCCTCGCTCTTCTTAGATCAATGAAGCGGAAAAAATTCAAGATGATGGCTGGAAAAAGAGCACGCAAGGAAAAAATTACGTTTTAAGAGAAGAAACACATATATGTGAAGTTACATTACTAATACTTCATTCAATAAATATTAATGGAATGGTAATTTCTTCTTCCAGTATTCTGTAAGATAAAAATTTCAGATTTCTCTGTAAAACAGAATATTTTGTACGCTCTTTCTGTAACAACCAAAGTCATTGTGCACAAAATAAAATTCGTTATCGATAGACCTTAAGTCAGTTAAATAGCAAATTACGATAATTATATGCAATAAGATTTCTCAAATAAAATATACTTTCTCGCGAACAAAATTCAGTTGCAAGAGAGATCTATCTAGTAGTTTTTATACGAATTGAGGTCACTCGCGGTACATTTCGAAAGTTATTTCTCATACGTGCCGGACAAGGAAAAAACTGACAATTGAAGAGGGCGATGACCGCGGTCAAAGGGGGAAAAAACTTGATGTCCGACGATCGCATACGAGATAGTAACAAGGAGTTGGTGGGATCGATCGAGGTGTTTATAGCGGTTTGACGTTGTAGATCTAAACTAAGTCCGCAAGCTGTGCGGACCCGGCAACCCTCCCGAATTCGTCCCTTCTTTAACCAATCTGCTCGTAACTCCGGCGCGCCCGGTCGAAATTTCGGTATTCAACGATCGTCACAGTCCGGCGCTACTATTAGGCCGGTAACTACTTATTCAAACCGGATCGCTCGAAACGCCCACCTTTCTCCGGCGGTTGTTGTTAACGCGATCACGTCCTCTCCGGCGAAGTCCCCTCGCCTCAATCTCCTCGCCGCTACCCATTCTGACCTAGCCTTTTTCCGTAACGATGCAGCTCGGATCTCTCCTCTCTTCCGTGCGTTTCGCCCTTTTCCTTTCTTCCACTCTCGCCCCGCATCTCATCCTGCCCCGCCCACTGACGTTGTTTAGATGCAGTTTTATTGTGCCCCTAGGGTTCGTTGCCGCACTCCCGGAAGCGGCATGACGTACGCCGAGCAATTCCTGAACTGAAGGAATAGCGGACGAGATCGCAAATATACAAGCTTTGGACGACGTATCTCTACCGCATTTCGAGAGACTCGTTCGTCTCGCAACGGAGGAATAAAAGAGAAAGAGATAGAAAAGAGGAAGAGGAACCGCGCACGTGGATGAAAGCCTGCTGATTTTCTAATCCATAATTATTGATGACATCATTCACTATAATATGATATACTCGTTAGTGTCATTTTGCAATTATCAATAAATTATTCAATAATTTTGCAATTATCGATTAATTATTGTAATATAAATGATAATAAAAAGATATATTTAAGAAACGTTTTAGAAAATTTATAGATTATTAAATATATGCAATTTTAGATGCAATTGTAAACATCTCTATGGTATCTTTCATACGTGACATAATATTGAATGCAAGTAAAAACATTTTGTCAAGGAAAGCGTGCATTATAAGCAAGCAAGAAGTGCTTATGCATGCATTATGGTAAACGCATGAACATAGAAAAAAAGAGATGGGGCTCGCGCGGGAATAAAATTTTTCGTGTGAAGCATTATATTACATTAACTCGTTTAAACTTTCATTCTATTGATTCGTAAACCCGGCGGAAAATTGGGATAGCCGGAAGGCACGTGGCACGCATAGGAACAGAGCCGCCTATTAATTATTTATAGTAATGTGATATTGATCCGTCTGGCTACCTTCCACTGGATTGACCGCTGCTAAAGCCCCATATATGTACTATTCCAGCATCTCCGAAACGTATATACGCCAGTAATATTAGTACTTTGGCGATGCGTATGGTTATCCATTATTAAACCGACTAAACTGTTTGGGTAAACAGCCGGTTTATCGATCATTTAGCATAACAGTCTCAGAAGCCGGGATAACACACAGGATGCTAACGACATGAATTTTAGAAAACTAAATAAAGGAAACGCGGTTTCGCGAAAGCTCCTTTATTGCAAATGATTTCCGGTCATTAAAATCGATTAACAAATTCGTGAGTCCATTTTCAAGCGAAACTAGAAACTCGAAATCTGTTTTCAAGTATTAATACTCTCACGGAATATTTACCTTAGTTGATAATAACGTTTTTACGCTTCGAAGTTGGGAGTCGACGTTATCTGTAATCTGGCTATTCCATTTTCGTTTTACGTTAACACTGAATACGTTCATTACGTTAGGTAAATAGAATTCAAGCTCGAGTAGCTGTGCGGACGGTAATTCTAAAATAGATCGCTGAACTTCGCAGTTGTATTCTTTGACCAATCTGGAGTCGATTTTCCCACGCAGCGTTCGCTTCGCATTTCGAATCGTGACTTTCATTTCTGTTGTTTCAGGTGCGTTTTATCGCCGAATGTTTTTACATGAAAAGCGTTAGTAAGAGCAGCCGGGATTACGGCAAGTGATTTTAACGAGGACGTTTCTGCTACTATACATAGCCGCTAAGTAATCAAACCGCTGCGCGAAGCCCCCTTTCGCTTTTATCTCAAATTAAAACTTCGCATCAGACGACATGCCAAACTGATACGTCAATGTTGTCGCTCGTTCCAGAAACTATATTTTCTCTGCGTTCAAGTCATATCTTTTTTTTTTAACTTTAACGCAGCACCACGGTTTTTATAAATTGTGTAAATTTGCCAAGTATTTTTCTTGCTTGGCGTGTACTGATGCAATGTGCAAAATTATGATATTTCTTCTTTTCCAATAAACAATTACCAATATTACTATTTTTATCAATTTTGTTATATTCGTATAAATATATGATAATCAACGTAAAGCGTTACAAACTGTGGCCTTAAGAATTAAGACCACAGTTGGAATAGCGACAAAATTCTTTTACTGTTAAAGTCCTTTTACGGAACAAATGGGATACCGCTGCGGGACCCTCCGAGAAAGCAGAGGGATAATTCCCTCATTTGTTTCTAAACGAAATCATTTTCGATTCGGAATTCCCAACCGGAAATCAATTCTTCTCTTGTAATTGATTATAGCTGATCATTCTACATGTATAAAAATATCAAGGTTAAAATCACCGAAAAATGGATATGATGTTTCATATTAAAACAATCTGTGAAATAATATATAAAAATATCATAAAAAATATTCACTTTTCAATTATTTAATTTTTATATATATACACGAAAAAAATGATGTTATATTAACAGCGTTAAATCTAATTGGAAATAATCTTGTTAATTCAGTAACAGTTTTAATAAAATAAAAATGCATTTGTTTCATTAGCACTGTTATAGAATTAACGAAATTATTTCCAATTAAATTTAACGCATGTTAATAGATCTTTTTTTCCGTGTAGAATCGTTTCCTGATACGTTTCAAAAATTTGGTAATATATCCTTTATTTCAATCTAGACTTATTTGAGTTATAATATCTTTTGATAGAATTCTTGAGATGTTTAATAAAATAATTTACAAAAAAAATTTCAACGTGGAATTTAGGAAATTTTCATCTGTGTGTGCGTGTGTATATCTCCTTCTCCATATGCCCACCGTCCTACATCCGCGGCCACATATCTGCATTCACACGAAATTAAATATACCAGTTTCTCTCTCCTAAATCCCCAGTGACAAGCCAAAAGTTAGCAGTTTGAAGAGATTACGGGCGTTTTACCATTTTCTAAATATGGAACGTCGAAATTAGAATGACCCATATTACGACACGTATTCACAATTTGCACGGCAGTTTTCAGCTATTAATTGAGATAATTAAGCGGCCTGACACAGATGTGGACTAAACTAAAGGGAAAATACGCTTGCGAGAGAGAAGTACTCGGGAGAAATACTCGATGGCGAGTAGTGCCGCACCTCGTATCTCGATAATGACCGTGGCGTGTCGCGCCGTGCGCTGTAGGAATTTCCTGAAAGCCTCTTTACGACTCTCGGTGTGTTTACTGCTATATTAACAGCGGTTCGCGGTCGTTGCGCAACAGCAGATTAACTTTTCGTAATGCGTCATTTTTCTCTATTAAGAAGAGATTCACGAGAGTTCTTGGGCGCCGTCAATGAAGTGCCTGTACATACACACTTGGCTGTTCATATTACGTCACATTTCAAGCGCATTTCGCGATAACGTCGTGTATATTGCATTCCTCAGCTTCAAAAGTGATACAAGCAAAGAAACCGAGATTGCGCACGTTATTTCGTTCAGTTAGTTGTAAAACTCGACATATATGATCTACAAAAATGACATAAATGGGATGTATACGCCGATCATCCTGAATGTCCGTTCTCACGCTGACAAAATTTTACATTTTTCGACTTGTTTTGTCGCTTTCACCTGTCGATTGGTAGTAATTAATAGAACGTATTGTTTCGAATATAGACCTCTGGGAAATATGGCAAAAATTCCATGCGAAAAAATATAATTTATTTCCCAGTCAATTCGAGCATATTTCTTTCATAGCCTATTACGAGCTGAAAAACACAGCGAGATTGCTAATAAAACGTGCATTTCGTATTAATTAAAAACTTCGCGGAAGCCCGAACGTCTGCCAACACCGTATTGTCAGGAATGGCAAAAACGCGCCAGTCTTTTGTTACGAGCGAACGTCGACGGTTATTTAATTCTTCCTTTCTCATCTCTCACATATTCAACGAAATCATTACAATGCCTCGCGATCTTTTACACGTTATGGCATACGTTGGGAAACAGTAACAGTTTCTCCTCACATACAATGACTGACATACAACAATTAAGAACGGTAGAAATGTTCGAAAACAAACTTTTGTATTCTGTAAAAACGTTGCCCGCCCAACTTCTCGCAGCATATGCATTTCTAGCGCTAGCAAGAAATGGATATGCAAAGTCTGTGATAAATCGATATCGAGTTCGGTGCGTTCGCTCGCACACAAGAAAGGGGAAAGAATGGAAGTAAGAATTGATTACCCTTCCGCAACGGCATTTCATGTTGACAGAGGTAATTTCGTTGGGCGACACTCGTCCCAGCTAGTTCTGGAATCGATCCAGAGAACGGGAGTCCGATAATATCATTTTAGCAACATGAAATAGCCACCTATTATAGTGAGCACGCGGAAATGAACTCCAGGCCAAATCCAAGTGCTATAATAAAGAGCGGAAGCTTGGCAAGAGCTATCTTTTTTTCGCGTCTATTGATCGATGTATCCCTAAAATAAATCATGAATTTAGTGCACTCTACAAATCTTTCTCTCTCTTTTTTTACATGAGTTATTGATCACAAATATTGTTCTATTCTGAGTTTTTTACTAACCGAGAGATTGATGGAATAAAATTTTTATATCGTTAAAGGTGACACGCGATACGTTTATTTTTTTACGCGATTTTACAAATAGTCGTCTTCCAATATATCTCTTTTAATTTTTCCCGATTTAATACACGAATAAAGCAAAACTCCAGCTAGCCGACTAGAGACAGGGAGAGCAGTTTTCTTCTCAAAACCACCGGAACGTAGAATGAGCAAGGAGATGCCGCGTAATCTCGATCGCTTCGAGAGACTATCGAGTTACGGCGTTCCTCGTGTCCGGCATAATCCCCGCCAAATCCTGATACTGTATGCCGAACGTAAAAGGGGTCTCTGCGGTGTCGCGGTTCCAGGGTACCGGCAAGGGGTGAAATTGACCGGCGTCGTTGCCACTTGAGGACCGTCCGGCAATTACGAGCTATCCCTACGGCCCATTGCTATTGCTGGCTGCACGTTGGCGTCGCTGGTTGGTTGCCCGGTTGTCTGCTCATGGATATACATACCTCAGCATTGTTCCTGCAGTGCCACCCTCTCGGCCCGATGCTCACTCTCTCCGTCTTCCTCCCTCTCTCACTGTGATCTTCCTCCTACCCTTTCTCGCTATCCCGACGTGTCCTACGTTCAACGTTCTAAATCACGGCTATCTCTTGGCTTAACTAACAATGCGCTCAGCGACACCGCGCTCGTGCTCGTTCGTCTGCTTATTATCTTCGGACCTGCTTTATCTGCGCCCGCATAAATGGAAAATTTTCATTGCGCCGCGCGAGAATCCCCGTTCTCCCAGATTGTTAGCCGAAATGCCAACCGGCGCGGATGGCTATCCGGCAGCACGGTTGCGTCATTATCAAAAATTGCGTGCTTTTATCGTTTTAACTATTTCACAAGACGACGACGAGCGATTCAATCTACAAATTGCTTCACTTAAGATATACAAAGGATCCGAGGGAAGAATTTGATAAGACACATTTCGTAAATTTTTCAGTACAAGAATTTTTAACTTAAAAACATTACTACCTTGATGTAATTTTTAAGAATTATAATAAATATGAATATATTTTATAATACAATTTTAATGAATGCATAGAATGCATCTCCCGATCATCTAGAGATAAAGTAATGCTCCTAGCATTAAGGAAAAAGCTTTCTATATAAAAATCAAACAATGATAAGATCTATCGACACATATTCTATCCCGAGGAAAAACTTCTACTCTAACGTATCTACTATCTACCCTAATATTTTCAGGATCCAAGGTTCAAGGGACGTGTATAATAATGTTTAACATAATGACTTTAATAATAAGACTTTATGATATCGTAAATACCATCCTTCTTTTTTATATAAAACAACGTAATATCGCGCGGAAGGTAGAAGACTAGCTTTTATAGGAGTCGCGTCCCGCACGATATACGGGCCGTGGTAGACAAAGAACACACTCGCATACAAGACGTACTACAATGAGATTACCTGCTTATCCGTACCTAGCTTCCAGCAGCTACTAACCAACACGACATAGATCTCCAAGTACCCCATATACTTACACCGGCCAAATTCAACCTAAACAGCATGCAACGGTTGGCAAACTTGGGCTAAATCGGGAGATGTAATGTACTCGAATGTTAGATAAATTTTACAAGCGCTATTCCCGAGTGCTGCCACGCGTACAGAGATGAGAATCGCGTATTTGCAAAATGCATTAATTACAAAATTTCGTTACGTTCGTGCCAATAAATCTTGATAATGACAACAATTCAATTTTATATTATTGTGCCGAACGACTGACGGATCGTATGTCGACCGATATATACAAAACAATCGTAAGCATAATTGTCGTTTATGTAATATCAATGCTCGTTTTATTCCGCTCATTACTTTAAACGATAGCGGTGTTTCTATGGTAACCGACGCATTCGCAGCATTGGACCGCGTGATATTGTTAATTACGCCGCTTTAATAACAGTCGTTATCTGCCGATCGTTTAAATTATTTGCTCTACATGGACAGATAACAGTGAGCGTTTTCAGAATGTTAAAAAGTTACGATTATCAATTACATTATTAACGATATAGAGAGATAATACAAAACGCGCTTAATGTTCTCAATTGATCAATATACGAAGTAGATAGTAAAGAAATGGCGATTATCGGTTCACGAGCGAAAATTGTTATAGATCACGGTGGAGTGAAGGATGCGAGAAAAGAGTCCGAATCGTGATCGACGTACGTTTTCGTTGGGTTTCCCAGACAAGAACAAATAACATCGATCCCATCGCGGTGAATCCAAGTCGGACGGGGTTTACCATGCCAGTAAATGGCTGATGGATAAGACTGCTCAGGCCTCCGTCGTAGATCAAGGAGACGTTTCGGAGTGGAGAAAGATTTGGATAAAAGGTTCCTAACAGGCCGTTAGGACACGGTTATCCCGTAAAAGAAAACGCGACCGGTAAAAGAAAACGCGAGGTAGGGGATACCTTCGAAAAGCGATTTCAACGACTTCCCTCCTAAACCTTCGCGACTTACAGTCATGCATCTTTTATGAACATCCGGCTTCGCTTAGAATGTTTGCAGATTTCGTGATCGCGTCTAGTATCACGACAGCTTTTATGTGTTGAACACAATATTGTCTAGGGTAACATAGATCGATCCAAAGTTACGTAATAATAACTTCCTTCGGAACTTTGGCTGTTATAACTCACGGTTACATTAACTGGAAAGGCGATCATGTTTGTTTCACGAAATGATTACAGCGTGATTCGGTAATGGATCGATGAAATGATTTATCATTTTACTGAGTTAACGAGTCGTTGACGGCGCACAATACCGCTGCTACGTATGGCACATTCGTCCCTGCAATTGCGTCGTTTCGCACGCGATGTTTCGCACACGATGTACACATTTAATTATTGACGCTTTTAGCGAACACGCGGCATGACTAATGAAACGATAAGTACACCGGGAATTTAGTCGACCATAACTTCCAGCTGCGTCAGTTCGAGCTTTGCCCTTCGTGGGTTACGTTGCAAACGAATCGTTATTAATTGTTGCGACTGATCGGCGAAATACCGCAACAACCGGCACGTTTATGTTCCCGTAACGAAATATTGATTTCCGCTAATGAACACCGGAGTTTTGAGTTACATTGTTTTACAAAACCGCAGTGGTTTGCGGTTGCATTTAAACGTGAATCGTGAAAACGCTAGACGGTTATTTATTAAAAAAGAAAATGTAGAAGCGGAAATATCTCGCTAGGTTTAAAATTTCTCATTTCCCTTTATAATGAGGATGCTGTTCTTTTCAGATCAGTAAACTTGCACGGATTGACAGCGAATCAATTTATAATTTACGCTGTATATACGCCGAAATAATTCTGCATTTTTCTGCTTTGTATTCCCAATTCGCCGCGGTGCGAAAACGTGCCAATAAATTTTTATTGCTATTTTATGATAACATCGCGCGGATCTTGGTGAACCGATCCGTTTTAGTATAATGGTGTCATAAATCACATTTCACGATAACCAGACAGTATCGTGCCGCTGCCCTCAATGTAATTGCCAATATCACACTGATGGATTTTTATCTGGATGGTGGCATATCATCAATTTCGATCTAATTATCCATCGTGTCTAAACAGTAGTTTACAACGTGTTATAAAATTTGATAAATTGAGTTGCAATAAGACTGGCAGCTTATTTCATAGCAAAACGCATTGCAATTGGAAATTATTGAATCGGTTCCAAAAAAAATGACAATTCCACTTTTTTCTCTTTTTGTTTACTGAAAATGAATTCTGTCGTAGAAATTGTGCCATTAGGACAAACTCATTAATTCACGCAGGAAGACTAAGTTGAAGTAAAATAAGACTTCTATACAGCTTCAAAGTTCTCAGTCTTTGCAGAAAGAACAATAACTCATGCTCAATCTGCAAAGAGTAGAAATGGTACGAAACAAGATCATTAAAGAAGGACGAGGAAAGTTTCTCTTACAGGGAGGTTTTAAGTTTTAATGAATCTTGAATCATAAAATATGTCGTGTACATTTTAATCCTCGCTATTAAATGTACGAAATACATATATTTGTTGTTAAATAATTTATTATTTTAGTCATTATATTTTATGATCCAAGCTGAAGCGTAATTAAAATAAAAGAGCGTGCATCCGCGCGCGTTTGACGGCATCTTGATTATGGATCATTTCCATCCCGATGCCGCTGGAAGTTTACAATAACGAAGCATCGGGATGCATTTCATGATAAAGTTAAACCCGTCTCGCTATCCCGGACGAATTTTATTTCGAAACCATCCCATATGCAGCAATTTAACTCCCCAACGCGCGATATCGCCATTTTGAGCCAGCTGCTTCGACGTTCGTAATCACGGGCGGTAAAGCGCACCACTCGACCGATCGTTTTAAAACACACTTTATTTGGGATATCGTCTCGCGACTTTGATTACCAGGACCGACCAGGATTTTTTTGTCGATTGTGTAAAATTTTATTTATTGGCAAAATGCCGCCGTATTACGTTTTTTTACGCGACGCGTAGTCCGGTTTTTTTTTCACCGATTCTCGTTAAATCGGATTACGGCTATCATTGCCGGACGTTGAATTTAATCCGCCGCAGGTTTATACAGCTGCGCTTAATCAGTTTTCCTTTTTTTCCCCCCCAGCGGATACATTCGCGTTTAAGCAGCATGAGTGAATTGACCGCTTGTTGATGTAAACTGAAAGCTCTGCGCGGAGTACGCACGATGATATATGCTAACGCTGCTTTATTTATCGCGATTCATATTTTCGATCGATTCATGATTGTCGCGACACAGCGCAGCGTTCCTATTTCTTTTTGCAAATGTGCATTAGCTCGAAGCGTCGAATAATGCTATTTTCACGATAGTAAAACGATAGTGACGATAGTAAATTTCTATTCTGCAGCTCGATTCCACTAAAACGACTGGCATCTAATTTCGATCAAATTGGATTTCTTAAAAAGTTTCTTTAGTGTTTTTTATACAATTTCTTTATACGATTTTTTCCTGTAATTTTGTTCAAAATTAATTTGTTATAGACCATTGTAAAATTCATTTTTTAGAACACAAAATAATACACGTTCGTATCAATATATAATTGGAGTAAATAATTAATTATTACCATGCATATGCAGAGAAAATGATGTAAATAACTAAATGCAATTTATCGTTGCCTCGCAATAAATCTATTTGCTATTCAGCTAATTAAAATCTCCCGTTTAAAGTATATAACAAAATAATTGCTTTTTAATCAAATAACATATGAATAACCAAACAGATTTTGCTCGATGTTATTAAATCAACGTTACTCACACAATTATTTTTTAAACTTTTATTTCAAGGCAAAGAGATATAGCTTAAACCATTGTCAATTAAAATGTTCTATTCAAATAGAAAAAATTTCTATTCAAAATATAAAATTTGAACATCTGACAATTCCCTGAAGACCAAAAGATTGTTGTACAATCTTTTATATCTTTGCAGATTGATAACGTTGCGAAATAGCATTCGAATCAGTGGCCGAGGTCAGAAATCAGGTAATCGCGACCTAACAACAACGTTGCCCACCAACGGGAAGCTATTTGCGTTGAGGATTACGTAGCAGCCTTTGCACGAGATATTGTGATGCAAAGTGTCCGGTGCGAAGTCGAGGGAGATCCTGGCATGTACATGTTCCGTTGCAGCAGTCCTCGTCCGTATATACGCGTGTGTGTGCGAGTGTGTGCATGCGATTAATATGCGTGGAGTGGTACAGGGATTCTGCTCAGTATGCGGGACATCATCGCCTCTATGATAGTATGATTGTCGGGCCACTCGTGGCTCAATCTAACGTTCCCGTGTTCCATTGCGCTCCCCCCTCTCACTCTCTCTCGCTCGCTCGCTCTCCTCTCTCCTCTATCTCTGTAGTTCACACTCAAGTCATCACATTTCGCTTCTCACTCTTCGTTCGTCCAACTTTGCTACTCCTCGTTCGTCTCTGTCTTTCCTCTTTTCCTCTCGAAAGGGAACGGCAGTCAAACCCATCCGGCTAATCCCAAGAGGACCCCGCTCTCCATCCCTTATCAGTATTCAATGCCCCTAAACTGCTTTTTGACACTGCCAGGACCTCGAGAATTCTATTTTATAACTCGATTCTCTCATCACGTCGTTCTACAGATGTATCGCATGACCACGCAACATGAACAGGACAACAAAATGTCCTTTATGTATCTTCATAGATTAGATAGGTGAAGTAGATAGGTAGAAAGAAAAAGAGAGGGAGAAGTAAAGGAATTTTGAATGAAGATAAAAAGAAGTCTGCGGAAAACGTTTAAAACAGGTGGAAATGTGTATTTTTAACTCCAATCGACTTTAATAATCCTCAAAATATTACAAACAAACTTTATTAATATAATTCCGCTCGGTATCTCTTTGAAATATTTGAAAAATCGACTGTGACGATGAAATTGAGAGAATTATTGCCAGAAATAAAAAATTAAATTTCGAGTTTTCTATATAAATAAAAGCATATAAACGCTTTTCCAATCATGGACAATAAATACCTTCTATACTTTGGAAGAATATACATATATTTCATGATGAATATACATATATATGAAATAAGGTTATCGTACGTTAATAATATCCAAGGATTTGTCAAATTTGAAACTTAATTTACTCAAAGTTATTTAATAAACCTCCTAATTTCCAATATGCCAACAAACAAACAAATAATAATAATAACAACAATAATGCGCTTTGTAACCAAAAAGCTAATGAGTTAATATTAATTTGCGAGCGAAAAGCAGTGCGAACGACGTCGAATTTTATAAAATCAAGTCGCCAACCAAACAACATCGACTCCGCGAGATCGCCTCGGTTTAATTCATTTAAATGCTTTATCGTGCAGGCGAAACAGAATGGCGGCTGGTGAATCGGACCATTTATTCCACAGACCACGATGAACCATTCTGCCCCATCCCTATGCTCTACTTCTCTCTCTTTCTCTCTCTCTCTCTCTGTTCAGTTGCTCGCAACCAGCTACTATATGAACCCGCACCAGTTCCCGTGCATGTGAGCTGCTTCCTGATGCTGCAATGACAATTTGTAGCGAGGACACGTGTGTGAGAAACAACTGAAAATTTAAACGCGAGTAAGCGCGAGCGCACAGAGAGACCGATAGCATTATCGTAATTAATAAATTCGATGCAATAATCGTTTATTTTAAACGTCAATCGAATGTTGATAGCTAATGTGCCCTGCTTATTAATATTGTTGAACATTATCGATGTAGTTAATGCATTAACGTGTTAACGGGAAAGTGATTTTGCCGCAAAATTGCGAATCTAGGTACAACTCGTCTGTGCTTTGCATTCCCAATGACATCTTTTCTGAATTGAACGAATTCGTAATGCAGGTTTACGAAAAATAAAATAACAAATTAACCATTACCGATTCCGATAAATACTCATCACATATCACAAAGAAATAAAATTTCAAGTTAGTGCAAAAATTATTTAACAGAAAAGAATTAAATTAAAGAAATGAGACGTATTATCAAAGAAAATAGTTTAAATAAAATCTCAAAGATCTATTTCACGTTAAAATTAAAGTCGTCTTTATCTGCCATTCGACGATTTTCTCGCATCGATCTTCACAGAGAGTAGACAGATTACACAGCAAAGTGAACGCGATTTGATTCGCGATTAAGAAACCTGCTGTTCGGAAATGTGAACCGTTCATTGGCATCCAAGAAAAAGCGAAAAGATGTAAGATCGGAAGGACATGAGAATGCACCTTCCAGTGCTCCTTCAACCGGAAGATTCGTGATCGTTTAAAGGCAGAGCGCGCAGTACGTGATCTCTTGCTCAAAAAACGTTCTCAGTCAATTTAGCTCGTCAAGTTGTTATAAAAACTTTTGTAAAGAAACAACGAGTGATATCTAAATAGCAAGTGTAATGCATGATTAATAAATATGATAATGAGCAGTAAAGAGTTAACTAGAGTAGAGTCGCATTCGCAACATTTTATCTTCATGTTGAATGTGGCAGTTAGATTTCCCAAAAAACCAAAAGTGAAAATAGGGACATCACGTTCGCTCTATAAACAGCCACCTCATTCATTCTAACATCGTGTGTGTAGTAAATCTATATTCAACGTGAAATAAAGATACGCACTGCGTGCGAATACAGTAAAAGGACATCATGTATAATACAAAGCTCGCAGTGCTTTCTGCGCGCGTGTTCGCGAACGATCACACAGCGCGCCTTTTCGCGTCGCGTGTGCGAACGTTCTCCTAGTATAAATAAATAATTGCAATACACCGTTAGTTTCCACCAGGTGTGGATGGTCCTGGGTGGTCTTGGTGCGACGGCGCCGAGTAACGTACCACGTTCTTGAATATTTCAAGATACAACTGGCACGACCTCCACATGAATTCTTACGGTCCGTCAACGGCGCTCGAAAAGGGTTTGAAAGAGATACGAGAACCGTGAAAAAGCACGCTCGAGCAATCACAATTTGAAGCACCAGGCGATGTAACTCACGTTTTCGAGCATGCATGCATCAAAAATAGGCTACGAGGTAAACATGTCAAGAAAATAACAATAGTTCTCTTTAGCCACATATAAAGCTCTCATATGAATAAAGGACGGTTCTCGGAGAATTAAAACTTTTCAGCAAAGATATTTCATCTCTTTTGAAAAACTATTTCAATAAAAAGCAAAACATATAAAAAGAACTCCAGATAATTAAAAACTATTTCAGTTTTAAACAAGTCATCGATATTTTATACAATAATTTACAATTTTTTCTGGATCATTAATACGCCAAAAAGAATCACATCGGTAAGAAAGCTCAAACATATTGACGATTATTATTAAAACGAAAGCGACAGCAAAAAGAATTTATAGAATTTTCACCTTCACAGTCAGACACTATCGAGATCCGGCTTTAATAAAAGCTCAAGGTAAAAGAGAACATTCCTTCATTGCCATCAAACGTTCGAAATAGTTCACGCACTCGGCCGCGATAATGAGCTTTTAATGAGAACGCAATCGGTTATGATCATGGCGAAAAGTTGCTGTAATTACTGGTGCGTGCGCCTGAATAGAGTTTAATGAAAAGCAATATCGCGAAAATTCGATAGACTTCCAGAGATGCGGGCTTACGCCGCAAGAAGCGAGGTGAGAGAAATATTGATGAAGGCTGGCCATCGCAATAGGGTAGCGCGAGGTAGTTTCCGAGTTTGCAAATGTGGTTCTTAATAGATCTAAAGTTTATCGCGCGGTAACATGAAAAACGTATTAAGAATTTATCCAATATTATAAAATAGATAGAAGAAAGAATATTGCATTATTCAACGATGAATTTATATGGAAAAGAATTTCAATATCGTATCTTCAAACCAATAATTTATATATATCGTTCATTTTTAAATCATTTAAACTGACTGTCTGTTTTCGCCCTTATTACAATATCTTAATTGTTTGTTCACTTGAGAATAATCAATGGTCAAATTATGACTTTTAGTCTTCACTTTTTCCTTGCCTCGTATAGAAGTAAAGCACTGATTGCTGGCAGACAAAGCCGTCGACTTTTATAAATTACATAACGTCTTAAGAGGCGTCTTTCCTTATCGGAGGCATTAAAACAAAGTGCAACCAATTACACGCTTATAGCAAATTCCAAAGGCATCGTATCTCAAAGGGTAAGATCTTAAAAAGCTTTGTTGCCGGCAAACGTTTTCCATGAAACGGTCCTTCATAATTTCACTCTTCAATTATTTGTGAATTCCCCCAAAGCTCAATGGCGCGTTCGATGTGAAACTGATTAAAAGTTTCTCATTTTTAGAGATACTCGATCGTGAAAAAGCGTAGAACGATTGTCATGAATATTTTCATGAGAAAAATCACGTGCAATTCCAAAGAAAAGAAAAGAAATTTATAGCCGTTCGAGAAGTAGTCTAACTTTAATAGCATGCAAAGTAGAAAATGTACTATCGTTCCGACGATCTTCGAGTAATATTAAACAGGTGGTTTTACTATAAAATCGTAATTTAGTATCCGCAGATATGATAACAGGAAAAGTGGCCAGCTTGTTAATAAATTGAAATGTATTAACAAAAGACTTAAAAAGAAACGATGGAATATGAGAAAAAAAAAAAAAGAAATTTGAGGCGTTGTTTCGAGAAAAATTAATGTGTTCTTACATACGATCAAATCTCTGAACACAGATTTTTCCAACTTTGTCACGAATTCCGGTAAGTGAGAAGAATGTGAGTTCTACTTCTACCGCCTATTTTTCTTATTGTCTCGGATCTTTAGGACTTTCTACGGATAAATTTTACTTTCCAAGTTGCGACGATCTTTCTCGCAGTCATGCGATATGCAAAGATAACATTAAACATGAAAATAAAATGAAAAATGTGAGCAAAATACAAGCAAAATACGTATTAACGGCACATCCAGAATAATCACGTATCTCGCGTATTATAAGGAGCGAGTCTCGCTGCCTCGTTGCATTTCCTTTCTTTCTATCCCTCTAGGGTAATCTACTTCCTAGAGTAGCTCCTCTCCCTTCACCCTTTGCCCTGGCTGCTCCTTAAGCTGCGCGTATACCGAAGCATCTTAATCGCTTTATCGCCCGCGTGGAATATAATCGCTCGGTTAAGAGAAGCACCGCCAAGCTCTTCCTCGAAGGGTATCCGCCCGATTTACCGAATCCTTCCCTCTGCGAGGTATCGACAGCGGGCCTCTTCCGGGGGATCCACACGGTCTATCGGGAATACTCTGAGAATCTACGGTATCCTTGAGATATTTTCGCGTTTCAAGATCGCAGCCTCAGCAGTTTCACGTGACGCCGTGGGAAGAGGAGCGTTATAGTTCAAGCTATAGAGGCTCAAGCTAAGAGGAGAAAAGAGGACTCTTGAAAGTTATAATAATACATTCCCATTTAGAGTTCCACTGTTTTAACGACTACCATATGCTGTGGCACCATAGAACGGAATGCTACGTCTATGGACTTTAATTTAATTTTGCAATCTTTCTTTAAAAAAGGAATAACGTTTTTTAACTGTGATTTTCTTCCTGCGGTCGGTGTACTTGATATACCTGGATTTTATATGCGATGACTAGTACGAATCCCCAATCTCGACAGAGATAAGTGCACGATTCGCGCAGAATATAGCGTGACCATTTTTTTGTGTACAGTTTAGCTGACGTGAAAATATACGCTCTACCCGTGCAATATACTAACGAAAAATGGCGGCTCTTACGTGAATAGTAAAGTAGCAATGGAAAATTGCTCTTGCTTATCTATCGGGAATACATGCACGGTACGTCGGTTGCGTACGTATATTGGAACATTGCGCGTTGTTGTTCCAGTTTCATATCCGAAGATTGCTAGTGCATTATTGTCTATTCCCAATGCAATATATAGAGTAAAAACTTTACGATCCGTTTCGCAAAGGGAGGAACCATTGAAACCAAATAAATCAATTTTCATTTAAAACAAATTGGATATTTCTCTACACTTATGTCACACGAAAAGCGCTCTCTATATAAAATACCAATATAAATATAAACTAGTTATATACAAGTTATGATTAATAAAACAAGAAATGTTTTTTAAATCATGTACTTCATTAAGTATAACAATTTCAATAGCAATGTTTCCATTACGATATGCAGAATTTAAAAAGAAGCAGCAGATCTCCCTTTTTGTAAATTATTTTGATACATTTGGTTGAAATAATTCAGCTTTCGGAAAAGTGAAAAAACTACGTCCATCAAGTACTATACCGTGTTACAATATTTCGCAATTTTTATTAAAAAAGTTTAATAACGTATCTTTGCCGCAAAGTGCGCGATCATTCATTTCTCCGCCGGAGTCTTAAAATATCGTTTCACTTCAAAAGTTCAATCCAAGTGCAACGAAACGGAAACCCTGTACAGCAAGAAACGAATATCGACATGTGTAACAGCAAGCCGTTGCTAAATGCTCTCATCTTATTTCAGTCGCACCATCAGCCGTACATCCGTATGCTGTCTCTTAGTCCCCATTGCAACTTTATATTGCCAAACTTCCACAGAATGTCAAACGTAGAGTAGAGGAAAACATCTAGAACTTAAAGCAAGATCTCGGCGAAGCATTAAATAATTAAAGAGGGGCAGTTGAAATGGCAGTAGTCATCTTGCATGGAATATGGCAAGAATTCGCAGCACGCTATATACTCTTCTGACAGAGGCACTCCTTTACCTTGGCAAGATTCACTGAATAGTCGGGGGAAATAGGTCACTGCATTCGCATACATGCGAGCCATTCGAGCCACGCGGACGATGTGCAATTAATTATACAAAGAATATAAATATGAGATCAGCGAAGAAATCTACGGGCGTCAAGCGCAGAAGGAATTGGGAAACGCTTTAGCGAACATCTCTACAGACATATCCGCTAAAAGCTTCCAAAAAATATATTCTCAAGTTACTTCACTTTTATACGGGATATCATCATCGTGCGAAGGCGCATCGTAAAAAGTATGAAACGCGTACGGAAAGTATCATCTTGCATGCAAATCTCATAACGGCTTAGGAAAAAGATGAATACTCGATCGTATTTCGAGTATAAATCTTTTTCCTGACAAGACGCTTTTTCAAACAAATGCGAAGCGTATCTTGGTGTACGAGCTTTTCGGCAAAACACATCTGAAGTCTGATTTCGATGCAATATCGAGCTAAGTAGAATGACAGTTTCCTGGATTGGAAGCTTAAATTGTTAACGATTGCTGTGATAGATTTAAAGTTAAGAATTCACGACAGAAAGACAGCGTGGTAAATGGCAATCGTAGCATCTAAATAATATAGCTTCGTATACGAATGACTGTGTAATTCTACAAGCACATAATAGCATATGCTACTCATAGTTAACAATGTAGAAAGAAATTAAACAGAAATTTCATCACTCTCGCGCAAAATGCTTTCTATATAAATAACACAAAAGATTTTTAAATTAATAATTAAAATAATTTAAAAAATAATAATATTAATGAATAATATAAAAGTTATTACGTTGTTAAAATGTTGGGATTGCATTCTGCGACTTCCACATCAAAATATTTCCGGAAAATAATCAAGTAGGCAGATATAAAAATTAGTAAATTTCGTAAATGGCCTCGATATTTATACGATAAAACCCGTAATCTACTTTTAAATCCACTTCAGCTTGCTTTTCAGCCGAAGTATCGTTTTTCGGCTCATGCCATTATCACACTCCACTCCGCCGTTATCAATGGAAAGCACTGTACATGCACGAGCGAACTATTAGTTGCAGAATGTTCGCGCCAGGGCGACCCGTCGTACAGTGACGCAGAGATTGTACCTTTACCCTGGGCTGGGGCGAAATTCTCCTCTCCGTTTCGGGAGCGGATTGATGGTTTTCATTGTTCACCAGGATAGGCGGATTTCAGTGCGGTGCGAGCACGGTAACACCGGCAAGCGCGCCCTTCGCGTCGCACAGAAGCCCTTTGACCATCCTTTGCATTCGGGATTCCGGAATGAAGGAAATAGAGCGCCGTAATACCACGATAGCGTGGCTACGTTATACTACGGGCGGCCGTTACCACAAAATACTACGGGCCGCGCATGCATGCAGCCGAAGAATTTTAACAGGATACTGCGAGCACCAGCCTGGGAAGGCGAACTACATTATAGGGAGATAATAGGTGTAATTACTTTGATACAGAGTCGATAGACATCCGCGAAAATTTTCGCCCGGTCTGATCCCGGTTTCTACGTTGTTCACGAGCTTCGGATTTAATTATTCGAGAATTTAAAATGTGCGCAATTGTTTCTTTCGAAAAGAATTCTACCAAATTACGACAATAGATTATATGCACGAAATATATATATTCGACGAAAGAATCAGCTCTCGTAATTCCGTTAGAAATCTAGTGCGCATTCTACCCAATATAATATCTCAGACAATGAACAATCCTAAGAAGGAAATTGAAGCTACGTCTCGCGTTGTCTTTCTCTCGCGAATCTCGGCAATACGCAAAAATACGCATCCTACATACCCATGTGTATTGCACGCCTCGTATATATAATATATTCGCATGGTACTTTATAAAACCGGATTACAGCTATCTGAAGAGAAAAACAAAAAAAACCCGCTAACGTTATTAGATTTTCTTTCATCCCCGAGGACAAGACGATCCGCGACAGGGAGGCGAGAGGGCGAATAGAAATGGAAGAGGGATGAGCACGTTGGTATAGCACATTCTGTCCGCTCCTCGATTCCGGCAAAACAGGGACATTTATCAGGATCCGCCTGATAAAATAAATAGACAGGAGGAAGAGAGAGTGACGTTTTAATTATAAGGACGGTCGGAGTGATGCATGTTCGCTAAGTTATTATCAGTGCTGTGACGCAAAGGCACTGACGTTGCCGCCACGATACCGTCGCTGAACGCATTTGTAATGAAACTCCCTGATCATTTAGAAAATGTGACGATGATAATAATTATCCGATGCAAAATGTATCTCTTCCTTACAATCGTTAAATAAAAATAAATCTACGTCTTCAATATTTCGCAGGCTATTGATGTTCCTCTAGAAAAATATAAATCTCGTAAGAAAATATATACACAAAGAAATATTACGCGACAATTAACTTACAAACAAAAGCGTTACGCACACCTGTCGCATTTTTAGATTGACCAACAAGCGCATTTAATTTTTCTCTAAATTTTGCAGCTGTACACCGGGCTGTTGTATAACTTAACAATGGCTTGATTTTTTTGAAATTTATCGAGGTCATTCATTTCAAAATTGTTGCAGACACATTTGTACGGCTTATGACTACGTATTCTACCGATAGTGAGCAGCAAATAGCTAGAAAATCGGCAAATTTGAAATTCAAATTCTTGGATCTCTGTGAACGCAATTTTGCGTTGCTGGAATTTCTGTACAATGTGAAATAACGAATTCCGGTTAAAGTAAATGTAGCAATTTAGGCCGAATTCTCGATTTTTAATAAACCTTTCAAACGACGTTTAATTATTAATATAGACATTCAACGCTAAGAATTAAAACGATAAAAAGTTTTTATTTAAAAAACTCAACTTCGAAGTAATAAAAATATCCGTGTCTATAAAGTATATACATTTAATATTGTTACAGCATTTATATAATACACAAATCTCAAATATATTTATACATTTATGAATTGCTTAACAGAACTACTATATAGACTGAAATGCAATCGCCACATTGTGAATTATAACGCGATGATCAACGTGACGGCGGGTTTCCTTGTGCGGCTATCGATCCTCAGAACGTTATCTGTACATTCCCCGAGCTTAACAGCTAATCCTCGTGATATGTGACGGACATTTGTCTCTCTTCCGAACACGGGCATAACAGTCGCGCAGCGTCTTTACGACGTGTAATAAATACTTGACGAAATTGTCGGATGCGACGTTACACGAGCGACGTGCAGAACGACGGAGATTAAGGAGGGAAAAAGCATCTGTAGTCAACTGTAAAATGTAGAGCTAACTAAAACTAAAGGATGTGCGATAAGGAAGAACTTGATCATTTGATTTAATTATAATGCAGCCTCCATTCACGAATTATATAATGATAAAACCGTCCAGGCATACTCCAGGCGGAAGTACTTTTGGAAATTTATTTTAATAGTGTGTCGCGTTATTGATCACTCAGCAAGCTGCAAACCGAAAAATAGAGCAAAATTCGCGGATGATGGAGCTCGAGTAGAAGCTCACGTTCATTTGATAACTTGCTTCGAATGTGTTCTCTCCGCACATAAAATTTTAAACAGGTGGCTTTATTTTAAATCCATAACTCGCGCAATTTTCCAGATCAATTTCGATATTCCACATTGCCGACAAATGATTGAAAACAAATGATTGAAAACAAATGATTGCACCATCTTATAAAATTCGTCAAAAATGCACTGGTAAAGAAAAAATCGATTACTAAGACTGATAAGTTTGAAATAGCCTTCATAATGTTGAACAGGCGACGGTGAAATATGGCACGATTGGTTTCACGCGCCGTTATATCTTGTGAAATAAGTTTAAAGTGCGCTTTAAGAAATTCCGAGATGGCCCGTCCCGATCCTGCGCCCGGCAGCGCTTCTGAAATTGATCCAGATAGTTCGGTATATTTCGCGCTTAAGGAGCACCGCCTAGAAATAAAGCGGAGAATTTCATCATACCACTTTTAATGGAGCCGAACGAAAACAAGCGCCATTAAGCGTTATCAAATTTCCTTCGACCGTTTTCCCGCCAGTTTACTATCCAACTTTTCCATTATCCCGCGCGCGACGCGAGAGAAGCGGAGGGAAACGGGGAAAGAGAGAGGAGAAGAAAAAAAAGGAGAAGGAAGGGATATTTTACTCGCGAAGTCAAGTCGAACTACAATCCGTACTTTAAGTCTATGACTCCCCGGCAAGCAGCAGCAGCACCAGCAGCAGGCGCGGGTTTGAGAATCGAGAGGAGAAAACGAGAAGCGACATCGCGCGGTCCGAACTTTTCTGAGGCAATGAGGGCTGCTCGAGAACCGCTCCGTAAATCGGACGATAAATCTGAAAGTTCTGGCTCCCTATGTCCCCGAAAAACCGTCGGGATCGGCTCTTTCTGAGAGAGCATCCGTCGGAAGATCTCCATCGGGATGGTGAGAGACGCGGCACGACAAGATACGGTCAAGAGGGAGGGGAATCAATATAAAAGTCAGCAACCCCCGCACTAACCAGGTATTTACGGCGGGTAAATACTAAAGGAGGCACCCCACGCTCATTCTTTTATCCCCCAGAAGGTCGATGGCTCGAAAGGGTGTCGTCGCTTTCAAATGCAAATTCATCGAGGCACCGTCTTGTACCCGCAACACATACAGGGTGATTCGTAACTAACGTTTCTTAAATCTGAGGCGAAAACCTCTGCGAGAGAATAAGGTACAAGCAGATTCATGAATCATAAACGAAAAATAAGCAATAAAAGAATAATTCTTTTCGCAAATTTTGCTTTAAAAATATAAAAGGACCTTGCATATTCATCATTTATAAAAATAAAATTCCAACAAATTTTACTTTCGCACAATATAAATTTGCAAGATATTTTGAATGACGATAAATAAATATTTGCTACAAAATAAAAATTCCCACCTCAAATTTGAATAAGGATTTAATCCATTCAAACTGTAATATCTATCATGATATCTATCATAGTTACAAATCACCCTATATATAAATAAATCATTAATCTTAATTGGCGATCCAGAGATCGAAGGGCTCGCACGGAGAATTGGACAACGCGTGCATTGCGAATTTGATGAAAGTCAAGTAAAGTGTGCTCTCCTGTCAGTTGGACGGATTTAATTTGATTATGCCAGTTGTCCTTCATATCGCGTGAGTGCCTTGATAAATTTAAATAATTATATACGAAGACTTGTACACAGAGCTATGGAAGAATGAACTCAGCTTATCGATTTTTCATTTCGTGCAACTTCTCTGAGATTATCGCAGATTTTCGGAGTACCGATAACAACCTTCCTACAATTCTTTTTAAGTTTAACACTTATTAATTAGATAAAATAACTTTACAGTAATAAATATATTTATATACAGTACGTACATATATTGTATGTATAATATTGTATATATAGAAAAGTATTCATTCAAAAATATGTAATAAAGATTCGTTTTTTTATTAAATGCGTACCAGTATGAGATTACCCCAAAAATGGCTTAAAAATAAAATTGCGTTTCTATCGGTGAATGAATATCATATCCTATATAGTTCGTGTATTTTTATACGCATCTCTTCCGCGCGCGTGTCTGAATAGAATCTCTTATTCGTTTCAATATGCCAGACATAAAATGTACGCCAGAAAAGTTATTCCACTTCCTCATATCGCGATATCTTTATGTGTACACCACCCTCATATACAATTGCGATATCACAATACCATAGCGTGTCGGTAATGTCATAAAATAAACAAGATATTACAAAAGAAAGAAAGAAGGAGCAACAAAGAAGACAAAATATCAAACACGGAAAGAACGGTTTTGCTGAACATGGTGGCCACTAAAATAAGCGAAAAAAATTCCCTGACTCTTCCCTGACTTTTTCTGACGAAATTATAATTTTTCCCTAACTAAAATTCAAATTAATAGTCAAGTGCCAATACAAACAACTAATTAATGAAACTCCGAATTAATCGGTATTCAAAAACATGTTTACGATTTGCTTAATGGTGATAGAAAATTGTATTTATACAACTAAGCGACAGATTAACAGGATTGATTTTTTTTAAATTTTGTTGCATAAACATTTACAGCGAACATTACTCACATTTGGTCAATAGTTTTATTAAAATTTTCTTGTATTTAGATCCATCTACAAACGTACATATTAACTAGACAGAGTATCTTTCATAGGAACTAAAAAACTTAAACAACAGCAAGAAACTTTGGAATAAACACTAGCGTATAAGCGCTGCGCAGTGCACAGCACTCATTAAAGAGATGTACCTGGGAAGCAATTTTCCTTTTACCGAATTAATAAAAATGCCGCTTGCGTATACGAAATATTTCGACGTAAATGTACTTCAATTTTCAACATTTTATTTTAATTAATTAAGAATTCCCACCATGCGAGAAAAAATTATTTTTTGAATTACAGAAGAAGCTTTGTTTCTTTTCGTTTCCCTGACTAATTATTTAAAAAATCTCTGACTTTTCCCTGACCATTTTTTAAATTCCCTGACCAGTGGCCACCATGCTGGAGTATCTAAAAATTTAATCAGGTACAGGTCAGAAAATAATTATAATTGAACCATCCAAAATGATTGTGTAGGACGCTCAAACCAGTTGCTAGGATGTCAAAACTTTTTGCAGCATTGTTATTACGCTTGAGCGTCTTACATAATTATTTTCAGATTTGTATCTAGCTAAATTTTTAGATACTTCAGCAAAACCGTTCTTTCCGTGAATGAAAGAAATAACTACAATACATCGAAGCAGCGGCTTTCAAAATTCAAATATGCAACTTGTTTTAGAAGATAAAGTAAATCAGATTTAACGAATAACGCGAAAGTAATGACGACATTTATGACATTATTCGTTTCCTCCGTCCTGAAGAGAACCCTATTATATCTTCGGGTCGATTTATCAAAAATAAGCTCATAATGTCGACACGGCCGAAACGGTTTTCAACTTGGGACATTCGTCAACGCCGACGCGATCGTTCTGCGCCGAGAGTGCGGCGATAATTTTTCTGTTGTCGCAAATTTATTTGTCGCGGGAACTCGTTTGCCGCGCGGCCGCGCGTACAAGCGGAAAAGAGGGGCTCCCGATAATTAACAGTCCTTTTGGTCCCCGTGCCCGGCGAAGTCGCGGAAGGATTCAAAGCGCATCAATTTCGTTTCGTACGTGCGAAATTGCTGGGGTTGAGCCGAGGCGCCGCTAGTCAGCTCCGGCTGTCACAATGAATTCAACGTCTGGCAGTTTTCACCACATTTAGTCACCCGCATTTCATTCGCGCTGTCGCTTATACAGCGTCGTCGAGATGAGGCCGTGGCCATCATGATTAAATATTCGCGCTGCGGAAATGGTTCTCGCTATCCCATCAAGTACACAATTGTGGCAGGTGTTCGAGCCAACTCTATCTGTTTAAAGTAAAAAAGAAATGTCAAACGTACGCATATCCAAAATTATGTTTAACCGGAAATGTTCGTAAAAAATTTTTTTAATTTACTAAAAAAGTTCGTCCATAGAACGTAGTTTTTCGTTTCGTAATCATACAAAGCTGCGCGAAATATATCAACGAGTGTGCAAAAATGCCGGGTTGGCGAATTCTATGAATAATTCCGCGGGCGGATATAGGAAATATTTGTACTTTTAAATATAGATTTATATGGAGATTTATATTTTGTAGAGGAAATTGGTAGTAAGTTAGCACATAAAGCTGTTTATAAGGGAATGTTCCGCATTACGAACGCGAGACGCGATCACTCGCGGCTTAAGGTGAATTTAAATCGGCGCAGAATGAGCACGGTATCGAGCTACCGCACTCTAGCCGGTGTGATTTCATTCGAGCCTCTCTCTTTTCCTTCTGTTCGCGTTACTCCATCGCCGCCATCGTCCACCCGTACCGACGTCTCCCGAATGAGTTCGCCATCCGGCGTGTTTCCAGCCAGGGGCATCGGCCGGATTTGAATAATCCGTTTCTCCGGGCTTTAAGTGTTTTTCAAGATTAGGCGGGCACCGCTTTATAGGCAGCTCGAAGAGTCAAGAAGTAATTTATCTTCGTTTGAATGCCTCGCGTGCTGGTGACTAAAGGGGAACAACGAGCACCTAGAGATTGTACAATGAGAACCCACCGTTTCGCAAATTGTTCGTGACGCCGTGCTGTCCCGCAAAATCAACATTTATATCTTCCAGACTGTCATAAAATTTTTAGAAGTCTCTTCTAATCACATTCTTAAAGCATTCTTTAATTGCCGTCTATTAATGTATACTTATTTCTACTATTTAAATAAACTATATATACAATATTGGAAAAAGATGAAGAGGGAAAGTAAATTGATCAATTTAATCATTTACATATTGCAACAAAAATCACGGACAATCTTAGAAAATGCACTATAATAAATTTAATAAACAATTACAAACCAGTCATTTTGACTACTTTGGCAGTTCTAGTTCAGTTCGTGTTTATGATTCGATTCTCCTTCTCACCCTTCTAATCGCATGTCGCTTTTTCCAATATTCGCGACGTATATGTTGCTTTAAATATCCGAGTTTGTCCTTTTCTAACGGTTTTGCCTTGTTTTTCGTACGATTCAGTTTAGTTTAGAAGACACTTAGCTGTAAGTGCAGAACGTAAAAAACAAAGATCTCGGCGGGATTTCGCTCTGAGCAGAAGGCTTTACTTTCCCATCAAGTCTGATGGCAGCCCCGACACAATGTTCACATCTTCTGCGATTTTCTCTCGCTCCCCCGCTGTGTTATTTATCAGCGGGATAGAGCCGTCCTTCCTCATTGGTAGATGCTCGATATCGATACTTCGTAAACGGTCTAGCTCCGGCTAGTTTGTCTTCGTAAATCAACGATATCTCTCTTGACTCGGCCAACTAGGATAGCATATAACTTTTATGCATGGAAAATATAAATATCACGCGGAAACAAATTAATGCGTATTAAAGATCACGGCACGTTTCGATTGGCTTTTTCTATTTATTTAAGCTGTTAATTTATCGAGCACCTCCCTCGCGCGCCCGAAGTTGTTGGCACACAGGTACAGGCAACAGGAAGGAAATCTCGTTTGATTTATAGGAACGGAGGTGCCTCTATTTTGCCGCAGTGGAGCACTTATTCTTTCATGTTTTGACATTTTTCGATCAAAAAATTGACGGGGGATACGGGACGACGCGGCGCCCAGAGGATTCGAGGGTTATAATTCAATCGGGACGTCGGGAATGTAGGAGTTACGCGTCATCGAGAAATGACGTCGATAGGAACAGTTACGGAGTCGAGTGCGATCTTATTTCCTTCTGGATTGACCCTTAAGTACTGGCACCACATGTACTATACGGTGAAACCGCGATTGTCTGCCCGCACCGAATAGCCACGGTCGCCATTTCTGGCGTGCCACATTCTCAGCAATTTATATCCTCTTGCGGGACCACCGAAAGGCCGTAACTTCTTGAACGAGGATTTTAAAAAATGCTTGAAATAAAAAAGTTTATGGATTAAAACAAACGAGATAATCTCATCCCATAAATTTTCTCTTTTACAAAAGATTGTTCTATAGAAATTAAATTAATAGTAATTAAATTAACAATGCAAATCATTTACTTTTACATGCAAATCAAGTAGTCAACGAAAGAAGCACATTTAGGCAGCGTTATTTAAGTTTCTTTTTATTATATGCCTTCAGTGCCTTGAAATTATTTCTATTAAAAGCTGCAAAGTAAAGTGGAAAGCTGCGAATTAAAGTGGAACGATATCTCGAGATATTCGCACGTCCGTTAAAACTCAGAATCAGTATTTTCTCAAACTGTGAAGAATATGTTTCGTTAAAAAAAAGATCTAGTCAATTTCCGTGAATCAGCAATCGCAGTTTTATCAATATGGACAATACGACGCACTCGCAGATGTTATCAAAACCTGTCATACGCAGAGACGGTGGATGCTGTAACGCGTACCGTCTCGCGAAATCTTACTTCACGAAGATGCGGAGTTTCATAGAGTTCTGCCTATTTACGAGTGTCAATAATCGAAAACTTTCGACGGGTCGTGATATCGGCGAGACGCGTCGATCCGGCAAGTCGCTGGTAGCAGATTGCGTGCCATGAGCACATACTTAAATTATCCGGTCCAAGAATACAAAACACGGCAAGTACACTGCAAATCCAAGCGTGTTATTTTAGCTGAAGCTCTTCTTACACATCCTTGCCGTTTTAAATTACGTCATTTAACACGATTAAATGTATTAATTTTTAATTTAATACGATTAAACGTATTAAATGACGTAACTTAAAACGGCAAGGAACATGTAAAAGGAACTTCAGTCAAATGTGTCATTTTTAGATGTTTAGGCGTGTAAAAATAACACGCTTGGATTTGCAGTGTAATTGTCGGCTGAATAGATTACAATTTTAATTATTAAGACGTTGTAATTACTCACAGTTAATTTCACCACATTACGTATCAAAACACAGCGGTTTGTAATTAAATCTACAATAATTACTGCCCGGCAGAATCCGGAATAAATACCGCGCTTTAACGCATACATATTTATATGCTCAAACCCAGTTTTAAGATACCCCGTCTTAAGCTTTAATTGAAAAAAAGCAGACCTAATTGTGAAAAATGGTTACCTCCAACTCCCTTTTACTTAGAGCAACTCATTTTCCCCGTCATAGCCGCGGCACTTTTTCGTCGGCTGGCGCACAAGAAACGACGTGCAAAAAACGCGCGCCTGCGAGGTGGAAAGAAAAGATTTAACGATTTTTAAGCACTGCGGAAATCCGGATCCGAAACACAAAAAATGACAAGCTTTTAGATATCGGTGATTATTCGCGACAAAAAAGGTTTAGCTTTTCAATAATTGTACGTCAATGATATATAAACTATCTAGATACATCTTCTTTTATATCTAATTATACTTCTTCTCCCTCCTTTTCTCTGATTACTTATATCCGAGGGATAAACCGCTGAGGGCATTGCGGTGTACAGGGCATTAGTGGGCATTACTAGGGCACATTAGTGGGCATTACATAAAAAATTCACTAGTAATGCCCAAAAATTGTGTACTTTTGTGTACTTAGTAATGCCCAATTTTGGACATTACTAGTCATTGGTGTACACAATTTTGGTCAGCGGTTTACCCCTCGCTTATATCTATGTCTAGATACTTTTAAGTAGACATACGAGTCATTGTATGGAGTTAAAGATAAACTACCTGTGTCTGCATACTAGCTACTAAAAATAAAATAGCTTTCACGTCGCAATATACATCCGCGGATTTCGAGCGCGGTGGCAAATCGACTGGTCTCATGATGGAATAGGAAAGCGGGCAACTTTAAAAAGAAAGCACCGGCGGATCATAAATCGAAAAGCTTTTCCTTCCGCAATAAAAGTGCGGCAGGCCGTTTTTCAGGAATGGATCGTAGATCGCCCATTGTTGCGGGGACGCGTTTCAATAGGTGAGCTTCATGATCCCCGTAATAACGTCGGCGCCTCTTCGTCGATTGTGCGAACAGACACCAGTGTTCATAGAACGAAGCGTATCCGCGAAGTTGCGAGATCGCCCGTGCTCTTCTCCTTCGTCCTTAGGCAACGTCTCGCTATATCGTGCTTTCGCCGTTGCCCCACGTAGTGTCTTCAAGTTATCTTTCGTTTATGAGTTAGTGTATTTTATCGCAGGGACGTGTTTCTCTCGTAAATTTCCAACTTCCCAACGTGTCCTCGCCCATGTTTGGCAGACAGGATGGCGCACTTGCTCCACGCGGCCGGATAAGTGCGTCCCTGTAATCCTTCCGCTTTACGCGCGGTCATAGATTCGACAGGGAAGAGACTAACCTGACAGCGCAGATTTTCCGTAACGCTTGGTAGCATTCACCTAAATATTCAAAATGGTCAGCAACACCGAAGCGTGGCCGAGGCGCACAATCTACTTTCGCACTAATCCAACATGACAGTTACCGGGGTGAATGCTTCGAAAAATACAAGCAAGATTTTGTTGAAGAGTTAAAACACCTGTTTCCGTAAGAGCTTACGTAAGAGCTAACGCAAAAAGATCCGAGCCAAACTTGGAAATGTAATGAGCGCTGATTTATTGATTTATATATAATATATGCAGCGATTCGATTTCGTACAGTACTATGACTCGCAGGAGCTTAATTTTATCATGGAAATTCTGAGATAATCAATTAATTTTATATAAATTTAATCCTATTGATCCAATTCTGTCGTACCTACTTTCTATTTGAACGACGTAAATAATTGTAAAGTTAGATTCTTAATTTATATCGCGGTGATAAAATAGTGAGGTAAGTCTTATAATATAATTAGTAACTATAAATATATTTATACTCTTTCGACATTATTAGACATTTACAGCGTAAATTCAGACGTCAAGTATAGATTAACTCTCAGCTAAAAACTTTCTTAATTCTTGTCACAATAAAGCCAGCGAGGCTTTTCTTTTATTACAACTCTTAGCAAGGAAAATAAAAAGAAGGTAGAAAGCTTTTTTCTGGAGGCTAATTAACTTTTCTTTTATTTCCCACATTTTTATATAATTCCTACACGGAATATCCGACCCTGTAGCAAAGCTTGGAAACGTTTTATGCGCGTTTTGATTAATTCAGGCAAGAAGGCTTGTCGTTACATTTAATTTCCTGCGCAGTGTTTTTCAACAGTCGATATCGTAACAAACTTGCATGAGCTTCGCCAATTTCACGATGTATGACAAGTGTTTCCCGTAACTTTTATAGGACAGTTACGCGACACTTTTCAGCGACATCGTAAAGTTGCGAAGGTAATGCGCTTTTCCCAGGTCTTGCCAGGTAACATGCCGTAACATACCGTAAACCGCGTTGAATAACATTTTCGTTTCTTATTTGCGAGATACATAAACCTTAGAAATACGCAAACGTTATCGCAACGATACCAATAATATCCTGACGTCGGAGCGTTACGACACTAAATTATTTCGCACCACCGACTTCATACTCCCTTATATTTGACAAGACCGCTGTACAGGGTGTTGCTAAACTATTTGATTAAACTTAAAAAATAAGTTATGCAGATTAAGAGAAGAAAAGGAAAGCATTTCTCATCTTTCCGAAACGCAAGGTAATAGATCGCAACAATTTTTACAGAAAATCGCTCATCAAAAATATAGGCACGTTTTATAAGTTAATAAAGTGCCTTCATTTTTTACTGATAATGTTAATTGAATGGAGTAACGCGTTGTTGGCTCGAAAGAATAATTATTCTAAAAAATATAGATGCCTGCGTACATGCATCGACACGATCTTTTCTTCTTCATTTTATTGCGGGGCAAACTCATCTCGAGGTTTATCTCAAGCGTTTTAGTAATACCCTATATATTCGTTCATAGGTAACGCCTCGCATCGCGAGAAAAGCGATACGCGTTTCGCGCGATATTCCTCGCTCTCTCAGCCCTGTCATTCAATTATCTCGCATGGATGCCGCCTCAGTGTGGCGTTCATCCGGGGTGTCGAGCGTGGTACCGCGTGCGCGGCAGCGAATATAATTCGTCATAAATTATTAAAATGCCGCACGGCAAATATTCACGGCGTTTGATTTAAATGCAACATATTATTTAGCATTGTTTAACATGCATGCACTGTGTATAAGGCAAATCAAATCGTAAAAAAAGAATTTCTAAAAAAGATTTTTTTTACATCACCGTACAAGCTCTATAAGTTGCAAATATAATTTTAAATATTTTTCAAAGCACTCTCAGAATCTATAGTTCGATTTGAAATGACGGAAAAAAGGAGAAACGCGCGCAAAATGATTCTATTCAGATAAGTTTGCATTTTCAAGTTTCTCGCGCAGACGTTTCTTTACCGACAAAAAGACCGTCTTCGGACCGGGCGTAAAAACGGCCAGACTATTTCGCCGTATTCGAAAGAAATAGTGCAGCTAGAGTACAAAAAGGGAGCGTGAGCTTTTCACTTAAAAAGTTTCGCTTAAGGAGGGTCTGGGGACGTGGAAATCGGCAGGCGGAAGGTGGAAAAGCGGCACCGTCAGAATTAGATTTTAGACGGGGCGCCGTTTTCCTGGCGTGGGAGAAGAAGAGACTTCCACAGGAATGAAATAGCGTTATCGAAGGTGGAGGTATTTCGAAGATACGTGGTCGAACAAATAACGACGCTTGCTTGCGGACGTAGTTACGGACCGACGGATAAGCGGCCTTACGCATATACATGGTGTTACCGAATTTCGCGTTCTCGGCTCAATTTCGAACTGATTTTTCCTTAGCAAAAGTTTGATTGGACGCCAGATTCTTTCGCAACATCTTTAATTTCAAATATTACTTTAACTGAACAGCAAAAATTGATGCTCTATTTCGGTAAAATTTACTCGAAATATAAAGGACCAGACATTTCTTCTGTCTGAAATTTAATTCACAAAAATCACTTGCATTTCCGGTTGCTTATAACTCCAGAGTGCTAACGTCTCGACATTCTTGTTCAGGCAAAATCAACTCCAAAGTGGTCGGCGAGTTCGCTTTCGAAGTTTGGCGACCCACTTTGGAATCACCCTGTATGAACAACCGCACATACATATGTGCATACGTACATAGAATGTATTGGTAAACCGCCGGTGAAAACCTCGAGGAAGCTGTTAAGCTCCTGATCTCCTTTTCGCCCGACTAAGTGGATACACCTGGCCGAATGGGCTCGTTTCGGATACAGTGGACCTTTTAAGTTAAGCTCTACCTACAGCTTCATTGTGCCAGGAAAAGGCCAGGGGTGAGGAGGTAGACGGGGTAGGGATGAGGCCGGCGTAAAAGGGGAAAATGGAAGATGTCGGGGGACATGGTACACGAAAATCTACTATACCAACAAAAAGCCCGCGTGACTCTTTCTGAAGTTACGGCGTTTTAAAACGACTCCGGAGAACCGGCAAAAAATTCTGAAGGAAAGAAACCCACTCTCGGGAAATGTCACGATGTCGCGTAAAACACTCGAAACCTCATTGTCGACTCCGACTACTTAACTTCAGCCCTTGTCGCGCGACAAACTAAAGTTGATACACTTACTGGGAATTCCCAGACTAGGTTTAGAAAAGAAATCCAAGTGCGATCGTTCGATAAATTTGTTATATAACTAATAAGACTGAGTCTTGTAAAACAAAACAAAACGAACTTACGTCTTTCCAAAAATAACCAATTTCATTGCCTCTGTCATAACTTATGTGGACAGAGTACGCAGATTAAATTGTCTCCAATAATTTCGTGTTCTGCCGCAAAACACTTGCAGTCTCGAATAACGTCCGGCAGAAAGGCGCTTAAAAGGCAGCGCAGTTGGTTCCAACTGACGCCGTTAAACCCACGCAGATATATTCGAATGTGGTGCATGATGAATCCACGGACAGATGTGACCCTGAGCTACGGACCGGTCGTAGATGAGCCCATGAACCGATTTACTCCGCGAGACAGCGAGACGCGTTTTGTCCACCTGCGACCACGCGCGCGTAATCTCCCCATCGGAGACGGTCATAATGAAATTCCCAATTCGTTAATTAAAGCGCAATGCGAAACGCGTAACGCGATACGCGACGAAGTACGCGCCTGAAGAGTGGACGTTGGTGGTTTTCATTTGTCACAAGATTTAATTGTAGCGTGCCAGGGGCAGTTCTCGTATGCAGATCAGGTCGATCAGCATGACACAGCGAACGACTGTGTGTAAACTGGTGTAAACTCGGTATCGCGCGCCGTTTGTCCGCTGTTGTTGCGAACAAAATAAAAAAAGGGGGAGGAAAAAATACACGCGCGCACGCACACATCGGTGATGGACAGTCGGCCTGTTTTACATTCCCTACGCGATCTTGTTACGCGAGTAACAATCCGCATCGACGTGCCGGACAAAAATGCGGTACGGTAGCTCGAAACTGCGCAGAAAACTGTTCATAAAACATGCGATCAAAATATCTACGGTGTTACTGACGCGGGCGAGTAAGCGAAAGAAGTTTCTCTGCGAACATATGTCGGAAAGGAAGAATTATTGTCGCGTTATAAAGTTTCCGGGTTTCAATTTGTAGCCTCTTCCTCGGTGCTGCACGCTATTACTGGAAACAACGATAAAAACAATATCTACGATATTACGTAAGAATACCATCCATTAAATACTTCCTTAGAAAAGGGAATTGAACCTCGTAGTCGCGAGGTTCCTCCGTGCGTCAAACAGCCCTGTCGGGGAGTATAAATTAAATTTTACAAAGAAGACCAAGAACTAAACGTTCGTACCTTTTCATGGAAACTCGAGAGAAGCGTAAAGACAGAAGAAGCAATGACTTCTCGCTTCTAAGTTAACGTATAGTGATTCTGCGAACCTGTGAAAAATCACTTTACGAAACGATCAACGTTTTAATACATTTGTAGACAGTTGAAATTTCGCAGAAACTAAGCCAATAATTATTGTGTTATTAATTACACAGGATCACAAAAAGAAATTAGTGAAAATCAACAGGGATCAGAAGAGTAGGTGATTCTTATAGATTTTGGGTCGCAAAAAACAAATTGCTCTATCACGTCACAATTTTGAGTTAATTGCAGTTAAAGTTGCAAAAAGAGCTATTTTAGTGAATTTTGGCATATTATAACTACAGTATGTGACATGTTGGAGAAGTTTTATTACAATCAAAATTAAGCACATTGTTAGGACTTTTAACCCTTAAAAGGAATTTGTTGTGTCGGTTATGGTTAAAAATTCCTGTCTCTTATACACATCTAGATGTGTATAAGAGACAGACCCAAAATACGTATAGTACACATGGTCTAGTATCAATTAAAAAAAAATTTGTGGTCCTGTGTTATCATTGTGTTATAACTGTCGATATTTAACAAACATTTACTTCATAAAAATATAAGCTTTCCTAATCCGAGATTTCATATGTAAATAATAGTGATGATTAGCCCAGATGATTTGCTTTGAAAAGAACTGAACTCGAGATATTTCTGACGTGATTTCACGAATCTTGCCCTGATTCAAGTATCACGGTCCGGTAACGCAATAATAAATGCACCGTGTCATAACAGCGCAAAAACATCGCGTCGTATACGAGATGTGCGCGAAATACTTTGAGGTGCAAATCAAGCGAGCATGACTTCGTAATAGTATCTTGCAACGCTGGCACCTCGTTAACAATTGACGCGTCTCCCTGAAGAACCAATTGGCGGTTCTGTGGCATACTCCGACGAACTTCGACGCGACCGCAATCAAGCCTAGGGCATGTACGTGTGTCGACTGCAACGGAACGAATGCGCGACCCGTTGGTCTCCACGCCCAGAGCCTGCATCGATTTCGCAAACTCTTCGTAAATGCAAAAATAAATAATGGACTAGAGAGAGAACAAGTCGATTTAAAGCTGATTAGATCAGATAGTGTCATAGAAATAGATCAGTAATGTCTGAAATCTTAGTAACGTATGCCTATATCTAACATTTGTCGTTAAAAAAACCGTTCCTTTTTAAGTATTTTATATATTACAGTATTTTGTGATATATTATAACAATCTTGAGTGATAAACTTATCCAATGTTCCATTAACATGTAATCCCGTTACGTAATCCGGTTCGATGTTACGTATCCTACTCAATTTAAATAGGGCAATGCATTCTAAAGTTGTGCAGTGTCGCGAGACGATAACGCAACAGAACGAATATGTGGATAGCACGATGAAAATGAGAACTATCATCTGTATCATAAAGCCGCAACTAGGGCGCAGAATGAATTAATTTAAACTTTACGCGCCGCGTCCAGAAAAGCTTGGAGGAAGTCGATGTCACTGCTACATACTGTCGTGGGAAATTTACGCATCTAAGCGCATTTATTACTTATGTATATTACCGTGTCGAGCACCGGATACTCCTTACGGTCATTTACGTGGACGATCGCATCTTTATCTTAAGCTCGAGAGATCATAGAGATTTACGAAATTCTCTCACGATATATATATATATATATATATATATATATATGTATACCATGTAATATATCTAACTATAGTTAGAAAATTAATAATTATAATATTGTTAATCAACTAGTAACTAGTAACCGTTAACATTACTTATTTTTACACGTAAGAAAAAAAAACAAACTACACATAATTAAAGTTTTAAAATTAAGAAAAATATTAAAATGTGTGATCCCCTTCCAGGGGAAATAGAAAATAATAAACGAGATGTTTTGAAATATGCAACACGGCAAACGCATAACGTTTAGTGCCTCACACAAATTTTCGTTTCTGCATTCGTACCCACAGATAGGGTTATATTATAAATGGTTACGCTGAGAAACAGGAAATTGCTATAACGTTGCAACGAAATCCTATTGCGAGGGTGCGCGTCTTTGCTTTAAGCTGAGTCCTGAGGTTTGGTGGTGGGATTTGCATAAGGGCGAGGGTGGATGTTAGCGCCGTACAATTTTCGTTTCATCGTGGGTGTTTACGTATTCTATAACTTCGCCTAGAAACTTCCTCCGTGTGAAATTATGATCAGCTACAGACCTGGATCCACTAGCAGTATTCTGTATAAATATTCATATACAGACGAGCGTTAAATATATTTGATTCTGTCAGAAAAGACACAGTAATTTTTAATTTCCTCAACTACTCGCTCTGCAGATGTAGGAAAGAATGGTCTAAAAGTCGCGGTTGCGTTAGAAATTACGTGAAAACATGGGTATATACTATATAAAAGTCTTATTTAACTCGGCAGAATTGCCATGATGCTACTGAGCAATTAAACCTTGTGTTAAAATCATATAATTTGCATCGTGTATTTATGTATTTAGACCTTGCAACATTGCGCAATATAATCTCGCGCGCGCATATGTGTTGTATATGTGTGTGTACACATATATTGCATATATATATATATATATATATATATATATATATAAATTATTCTAGTGTTTGTATGTCGCAGCGTATAGACTGGCGTTCTACTAACGAACGGACAAGTATCCAATTCCATTACTCGTAGGATTTCCAATACCTGCCGGCATATCGGATACGTATGTTGATCGAGTAAGTTTGAATATACTTACTGAAAGCACTGGAAACTAGGTTGGCATTCAGGTTAGGTAATAAACGGCCGTCAACCTGTGTAAACTGCACCACCGACTATCTGACCATATGAAATTGTTATTATTGTCGAGGGAAAATGCTTGTTATAACTTAGACAATGTGGCAACAATGGACGAAAGCCAATGGCATGCTATATTAAGCGAATACTACATCTGATATAACACGAGTTTACGATGGAAGAAATATGCACACTTATACGCATCTATTAATTTATATTGCGTTAACGTAAAGGAGCATATTTTAGAAAACAGTATTAATTGACAGATTATTTTAGAATTAATTAAATAAGTTAAATAAGTCTGAGAGAATAATCTTTTAAGACGTTATATATTCTAAAACAAGACAAATAAATTAATATATTAAACTTTAATATTAATTTTCTAAATCGCCAGTAGTAATAAACACGTATGTGATAAATTTTAAGTCGACCCGACTGGCAAGAGATGGTATTCTATTAATATAATATGAATATAATAGATGCTTTAGCATTTATTAAAATTAAATTTGTCACACGTAGAGGACCACAATCCGTATGGTTGATACGTAATTAATAGAATACCATCTCTTGCCAGTCGGGTCGACTTAAAATTTATCACATACGTTAATATATTAAATATTTACATAAAGATTTCTATTAATTTATATTAATTAAAATAAATATTAATTATATATACAAATTTACAAACGTGTTTCTTAAAAACTTTTAGTTTTATGAATATCAAGTTTTAAAATTCCACTTCTCTCCAAATTATATGCTCGAATTTTTTCTATTTTCATATTTCAGCAATTTTGGGGGGGAGGGGTTTATTCCGGGCTATCTAATATTCGTACGATTAATCGCGTTGGAGTTTTCAGAGCGTGGTGTAAAAAATATCGGTATCGCGTTTAACGCGCTTTAATTTAAACTCACCAATGTTCTTTCAATGATCGGCCAGATAATTAAAAAAGCTTAACGTTTCTTTCCTCTCTTTTGCGTGCACCACGATCTCTACGATCTCGTTATATACGAACGTTATATTAAAAAAATTTTAATTAAAAATTTGACCCGCTCGGATGGATTATGGATGAACAAAAACATCTTCGTCAATTAATTACAGGCACCGACAAGCTAACGAAAAAAAAATCTTATGCATCGGATAGTTCGTCAGCATGTCGCTCGTCTGAAAAAAAAAAAGGATAATATATCGCGAAGATGGCTGCAGTCTAACAAGGAGGATGCAGAACTAAGTACGTTAAAATTAATGGTCGGCGAAACTTCATCCTTCCGACTTGTCGGAAAATATGCGTAACAAAACCGTGTAGCGCGCGGCTGCATCCTGCTCATCGTCGCACGAAGCCAGCTTATACGTTAATACCGTGCAATTTATTAAATAGTAATTCTGAGGATATATTTTATCTCGCACGCGGGGACGATATTGCCCAAGAAATCTCCGACGCTAACGCGGCGAACGTTTTGTCGCTACAAAACGTAGAATAAAAGCGCAATTTAAAGCGTTGAAAAATCGTGTCCCAATTCGATTTCGTTATCACCCCGCATCTGCCGGCCTACATTTAAAAACATCACCGACCGATTTTCCCGGAAATTCGATCCATGCATGGAAAATACCGCGCGAAGTTATACACGATCAAAAATTTCCTCGAGAAAAACATTGCAGTGAAACACACACATTACTTCTTCTTTCTTTCTTTTTCTTTCGAATAGAGAAGGAGAATATGACTATTCGAAAACTTTATCCAAAACTTATATTATCTGACTGCATTATCCGGTTGTTTATATTTGCACAACTGCACTTGGCAATCCAGCGATATTATGGAAAGACGATAACCATGTGAACTCAGATTTCCAGAACCATAAACAACAATATTAGGTATCTTTGTAGTAAGAAAAATATTTGCTGAAAAACAGAAAAAAGGAAGAGAGATTGCGTGCGACGATAAATTCTCGTAAATTGATCCACGTCGATCGTTTTCCGCACGTTTTCGAATATTAGTCCCGTTTGTATCTCACCCCGAAGCATTCGAGTCACTTAGAGCTAAGATTTATCTGACGCTCGAACAATTCTCCCTCACCGTACTCGTGTTCGCCTATTCGGGGACTAACAATGCAGAAATGTTGCCGAGCGAATTGCATGTTGCAACGACATCTAGTTACAACATTCCCGACGTGAGTCGGTTTCGCTATCTGCGTATTTCCCAACGACTACCGATAATGTTTCCTCGGGATGTATTAGACGTAGTGTGCACTGTATTTGGCAAATGCACACTTCCTACATTACACGGCATGTTCCATTTCTACCGCATTATATCTCAACAACGCTCCTCGATCAAGAACCGCCATTAAGATACACGAAATCGGTTGTTCTTTAGCGGAAACATCCTGGCAAAAATATTACATTTAAACCACACTCGCGTAAAATGAAAAAAACATTGCATTTTTTTCTCACATTTGCCGTAATTCGTGAATTAATATTTAAGGAAAAGTGGTGCAGTTATGGAAATCAACATGCAAATATTCTTTGCATATGGAAGAACGAGATTTCCATGCAAACATAAACGATCGACAGCGCGCTTATTGATAATTTGTTTTCCATCTTCAAAATTGGTGCCCACAACTATGAAATACAAGGCAATGCAAATAGCGCAATCTATGTAAATGCGTGAGAACAATGTTATGCGTATTTCCATGTGCTGCAGTATTTGCGCACTGCCAGGTAACCACCAATGACGCTTTCTCCAAATTGTTCTCGACGTAGCAATTACGTAGCGTCAAACATCATGTTTACGTTGTAATTTCCCACCTGTGCACGCAACAGTGCGGTAGACATGTTCAGATTAAGTGAAACCATTTTTTAATTAAATCTTGCGTTAATGAAAAACGTTTAATTTTCTCACGGTGTGTGGCGTAAATCAGACAGCAATTTTAACAGATCTTTCCGTAAATATAACTTTCCAATAAAATCATCATGTAGCGAGACAACGTACAAAAATTACACGATATTATAGTATGGTATCACGGAACTTAGAGACCCAAGCGAGATTGCCGTTCTATGTACAAGCTCAAACCGCCAGAAACGCGTCCCAAAAGATCCATCAAGTAACCGACGACCGCGAAATGGCTCTCGACCAATCTACCGCTGAGATCAGGAAATGCTTGAACGAGAAACAACAAGTGAAAGGCAATTCGTAAATTCTGTCTTTTCCCCCTTTGGACCTACGTTGATTATACTGCAGAAATGAAAATGCGCAATAATACGGCAATATATAGGCAATTTATTCCAAATATCTTTCTGGAAATAATAAGATTGATAATAAGATGATTATTTCCAAAATGAAATACTTCAAGCATGTCTACAATTTCCCCGGTCGCATCACACGCAAAAATTCATTTTTCCAGATTTTTTCCGCGATATATCGCACGTGTTATATAACTGTCCTTTTAGTAATGCTATACGCAACAATTTTTTTAAATGTAGTATAAACTATTTTTATAAAAACGTAAAATTTAAAAATAATATTGAAATGCGATACCTTCTAACGAAACAATTCAGAATTTACAGTAAAAATAAAAACGGGATAGTTTCTCTTTCAGAGAATAGCTTTTTTTTTACAATGTGAGAGCTATGCTCTCACATTGTAAAAAAAGATCATATGCTCGATTTGCGCCACAAAAAGTTCTGTCTCTCTGAAATTCAGTATATAGCAATTATTTTTCAACTGTTAGATTTTTTTCACTATGTTAAAAAATTTTTTCTCTTTTTTTTTTACTTTGCTTGTTTGCAACTTAATAAACTATACGATCGTGCTATCGTTACAACTGCTATTATTATTACAAGTTATCTGCCAAATTTCAAAAATATCGATCAATAAAATAAATAAGAGAAGCGTAGAATTCATGTTAGATAAAAATGTATATTGGGCGAGAAATACGTTAGCATTGAAAATGATGAAGTACAAAGAAGTTAAGTGCATTTTATACACAGAGCAAAAAAATAGTGCTATTAAATTCCATTCTAGGATTTGCTGGACGTAATATTCGTCCATGTAAAGAGCCAAAAGAAAATGCCTCGGCGCGGCAAATGGGCATGGCAATACGAAACGGGAATAATACCCTGTCGTGAGAATTCGATGCCAGCGGCAGCGCTGCATTCAATAGCATGATTCACCCGGTGCTCTCAATTCTACAGATTCTGCCAGAGCGGTTGCGCGAGCCGCAAAAATGTAAAATACCGGAAACAGCGAACGCGCTTGCGAATGAATGAAAAGAGAAGAGGTCACGAAGCTCGATACAGAGATAGCAGAAATGCGCTAAGAGTGGTTATTATACGGACGCGAATAGAATCGTATGCGAATATAAAACGTCTTTACATAAAAGTGTGTAAAAATATAAAATAAATACAAACAACAAGTAATACATAAACGCTGCGATATCAAATTTACAATCTTAGATAGTTCAAAGAATTGTAGACCGTAAATAAGGATATGATGAAGAAGGTAATTTCAACGTACGTGAAAATTGCAATATTATATATTAATATAAATAACATTACATTTAATATGAAGCGATATTAATATTAATATAACATCCTAATATTTTCACATACACTGAAATTACCTTTTGCACCATATCCTTATTAATGAGTAGAGCTCTTACATGACTCTGAGAAATACTGAGGAAGCTGTTTCACATGACCTAATTAAAAATATTCTTTATTCTCTATTCTGTTATTTTAAATACGTCACTTCATTCTTTATCTCTTTTTTCAAGTTTCCTGCGACCATATGTATTCATGTATATTTTAAATACGTAACTTAGTTTTTTATCCCTTTTTCGAGTTCTCTGCGTGTGCACCCCCGTATGCAACCACGCCTGGCGCGTCCCTGTGGAACATAGAGGAGGAAGTTTCAACTCGTATGCGCGTACACGTTTAGCTGCAAGAACAGCCCTATACCTCCTGACACACATCTCTCTGCGCGACCCACAGGTTTTCCTTCTACCTTTGCCTTTATCTCCGAGCCATTCCGCCGCTCCTATTTTATCTAGAGATATCAAATGACCCCCTAGACACCTTTGTTCTCTCTTACTCATCTCCGGGCACATTTATATCTGTCTCGCGTTCCGGCTGCTCCGGATCGTCCGTATTACACGTGCTAAAATCTGCGCTCGCTCGCGTAATAGCGTTACATTTATTAACGTTGCGATCTAGCTACTAGCTCACCGGGATGGGAGAGCGTCGCAACACTGATTAGAGATTCAAGATCTTATAAAGCCCCAAAGCACCATCCTACACGGTTACTTCAGACTAGATTAACATTTTTTTAATCAAGTCTTCACGCCAGTTTCTATGTAATAAATTAGATCGATAACTAAATTCTAAGATAATAAATAAATATTATTACGTGAACATGTGAACCTCCTAATGCTGTAATAAGATTCCTTTTTCCACGTCATAAGGAGCCCGTTAACGCTTTTTTAACAACTTAATAAGGAGCTGGCGAAGCCGGAATTTTATGCGTGTTGCACGAAACAACGATCGTCGCTGCACCAATACCGTTACAGGTTTACGACTTTGCCAGGCTAGCTTGCACTCGCAAAACTGCGACTTGCTATTCGTCGCTTAGCGCTTCGTGTTCTTTGCTGCTTGACTTTGTGCATCGAGATAGCGGAGGTGGACTTCTTGCCCTGCAGAATGTACACATTAAAACTCCGTCTCGGTTACGACATAAGATCTGCGCGCGCCGTATCTCATTTGAACGAGATCGAGGCTGCTCTAAAGAAGGATATACGAATGTCTACCTTTACGATAGCAGGACGCAGTAGTCATTCACGTCCGTTCCTTAACAATGGCCGAGCAATTCGTTTCGAACGAGGACGTCAGAAATTGTACGAGCGAATAACTGAGCTAGCAGGTATAAAGAGTACGTTGTGCGGGAGTCAACGTTTACGAGTCTACCCGTTATCGTCCTCCGCCGTGACTTCCTGCCGCCACGTAAACCCCCGTCCAAAAAAAGCGACTTCGACGTGTTCGCCACCACGTCCTCGTTCCTTTCGTTCCCGTCCAACCGCGTCCTACTTTGAGACCAGGAATTTTCTATTTCCTTGGGTATCGCAAGATCAACGCGAATTCTTGGAATTGATGCCGGGAAAGGATGTCCCCGTCGACTTTTAAATTGTCTTTATCAATCCTTCAGCAGGTGAGGCGTGTGAGAAATTGATATCGAAGCAATCAATGACGTCGTGAAAACGTGCATTGAATTGAAACACGTCGGGACACTGAGAATTATTCTCATTTTCAACTTCTTGGATGTACACACTATCCGACACAATTAGGTGCTTACAGTACAAGTGCTTCTTAAAACTAATGGCGGATTAAGTGCTCGCGCAAAAGAAGAGAAAGACATTCCCTCGAATAATGAACTGTACGTAAATATCCCGGAGACAACTTGGAAACTTTTTTTCCTTTAAACGCTGTCGAGTGCTTTAAATATTTATAGAAAAGTGGCTTCGGTTAAGAATCTATTTGTGAAGATACACAGAAAGATTGAATGTATTTGCGATTCGCACAGAGAAAGCACATAAATTTTCATAAGAAAGATCTATGCAAACAAAATTTTGCACTTTACTAAATTTCATCACAGAAATTAAATTAGTCTGATAAAGTTCTTTAAAAAAAGATTACGACGAGACAAATACATTACATAATTTGATTGATTTGTTAATAGAGTGATAATAATTGGTCTTTTTCTAAATTTTCCAGATTTAGAAAAAATCACTTTCTAGAAAACTAATCAAAATAATCCAATTATGCAAATGATTACAAAAATCATCTCGAGACGACAATAGCATATATATATATATATATATATATATATATACACACATATATATAAAGAATCATGTTTTATATTAACAACTAAGAGTAACATATTTTCTTCATTAAAAGTTTTGTATGTAAATAGCGAAAGATAAATATAAAACTTCACTGTTTCGTTATGATGCAACATCAGCTGAAAAAATTTAGCGATCAACATCAAACAGCATTTTTGAAATAAAAAACAAAACCGCAGCATGACCAAATTGTATGATCAATACAACTGTAAAACCAAATTTCAATATAACGTGTATATCGATAAAAATAGTCTAGATTAACAAAGTAAAATAAACTGGAATAGATGTTTATCAAAATATGATACATGGATTCAATTATCAATTTTTTACGATATTATATTGTTACTATTTTAAAATCGCCTATCATTAATGGATGCTTCTAATCGTAAAACGAGAATTTTAAGTTTAAACTTTGTATGCCTAATTTAAAAATGAATTGATTAACCTCCAATATTTTGCAATTTTCTACGAGAAAGAAATGTCAATACAGGAAAGAAACGAGCACACAAAATCGGTGGCGGAGAAAACGATGCGACTCCACGTGTCTCCGGCACCCTTGGTGTCTCTTCGAATACTCTTTCCCGCGTCTCTCGTTTCTCTCTCTCCTCTCACAAGAAGAGACATTTGGTGCAGACCATTACCCCAGTCCCGGGTGCCATCGGCCATCAGCAGCGCGTTAAAGCCGCTGCAATTACAAACTCCGACAGTCTCATCCCCTTTATTCCATCCTGCGCTCCTTCGTCCTCCTTTCACCGCTCATTCCCACATCGCCCCCTGCGTTCCTTCCACTCTTTCTCTCATTTTCCCTTTTCGGTTCCTCGTTCGTTTCCCTCTCGCTCGCTCGCTTGCGCCACGTCGCCGTTCACCGGCCCCATTTACATTTGCCCGCTACTCTCGTAAAAGTAACTTTGTAACCCGTGCGGGCAGTAGTATCCGAGCCAGGATTCCGTCCTCTATTCCGGGGAAATTACATGTCGGTCGGCACCGCAGGCTCGAAAGAAGATTTCCCTTATCAAGCGCGCCGCTTCCTTCTACCATCCCTTCTATCCATCCCTCCTCCACCGCATACTGGATGTCCACTTACACCCAGCAATCAGCCCCTTTCGCGTAAAATGACACGCACACGAGAAACACATTTTAGAGACGTATTGTTAATTCTACGTCTCACGTTGCTAATATATCCTTTGTGAAAGTGTAGCGAACAAAAATGAAAAAGGTATGCGACTGACACAAAAAAATTCGAACGACGCTACAATAAAACGTAAAGTATATATATGTTTGCACATTTTGTTAATATCTCTTAATATCTCTACATTCATGTTATATTCAATCTAAATAATAATTTAAATTGTTGGAAATTCGATTATTTACGAAGTTACGTTCCATTATACAATCTGTTATTTCGATTCTTAACTAAAAAATCTTCAACTAGGACGATCAAATCGATTTTCAATATGCTTGAAATGTTGCACATTGAATATTTTGAAATATCGGGAGCAATAAAAAAATTGCAGAGATACGGTAATACTTAAATGAGCGAAGAAGTTTGAACGTCCCAGCGCGCATCAGATAGAGTGCTTCGTGAAATCGTTCAAAAAGTATTGGAATGGCTGCATGATCGCAATGTTTACTCGTACCTCTCGAATGCGACGTATCAAGCACTCTGGAAAGTCGGAAATTTCTGGTATTCGGTGAAATTGTCGCATCGCAAATGTCGGCCCATCGATATTCTATGGCCGCTTAGAGCGATTAAATCATCGCGTGCAACTACCGGCACCGAAGTGACGTGGATTTTTCAGGTCAATTTACAGAGCACTTAATCGGAGATGAGCATGTGTAGAGTCAATGTTGGCGCACGTAATGAATCGTTTACATGCGCGAACGAGAAACAACGTGTTTTTATACACGTAAGCTCCTTCATCAGACAGTTTTCACATCCGAGGCAATATAGAGATGCACTCATAAGATAAATCTATGAAAATACTTTGCCGGACGCAAAACTCTCCGAGGAACGCTGTTAACGCTACGAGTATTGATAATTAATCAATAAAATATGTTTTATTTGTATCCTTCCAATATTTATTTCATGTTATCCAATATTTATCTCATGCTATCCAATATTTATCTCATGACTCTTAAAATATCACTAAAATATCACGATCCATTCCTTATACACTACCGTCAAAAAGTTTCCGGACAAAGGTATATAAGTCGCGAAAAATTGTAGTAAAGCGCCTATTATTATAAGAAACTAAGCCAATTTTATTCAACTAATAAGAAACAAAAGAAATTTCATCAATTTAAGTCAATTTTAGTTCACACTCATACTTCCTTTTCGTCGAAGAAACTATCTTTGACAGACAGCACTTTTTTGAATTTAGGGACCTATTCTGCAAAACTTGTGTCCACGATGCTAGAAATCAATCCGAGATCTCGGACGGAGAGAGAATTGACCAATCGCATTGATCAATTAACCGAATTGTTAAAATGCGATTGGTTTCTTTTCGTCCGAGATCTCGGACCGATTTCCAGGATCGTGGACACAAGGCTTATAACTCTTAACGACAAAGATAACAGTCGTTATCGTTATATTATCATTACGCAGGTATAATATATGGTAAAAAAGCTGCGCAACGACAATATAACGATGACGACACTGTCGTTAAAGGTTACAGAATAGGCTCCTTAGTTATAGACCTTGTCCGAAAACTTTTCGACGGTAGTGTACTTATTCTTTCCACTATGCAACTGCATAGATTTAGTATAATAAATTCTATTCCTGCAGTATTTATATCTTTGATACGAAATGCCGCGGACTGAAATCTATGTCGTTATTCTGTACGCCGGACACGTTTATTCCAAATCCATCTATAATACTAACCACGAGATTTCTCCCAGAGTCAGGCGACGATTGTTATTCCGTCCCAGAAGATCTCCTTTAATCGATGATTTATCTGCGGGTTCTCGCGAGGTCAAACAGATAACCGCTTTAGCTTTTGTGCTTCTTTCGCGCCGATATCCGACGATAGTCACGGCAGCCGTTTCAGCGGACACCGTGGAAATCTCTCTTTAAGTCCGGCGGCTCAGGCATTTAACCCCGCGGTAATGGTAACGGTGTCAGTGATCGGCAAATCGATATAGTATATCGAAAACGCCGAGGCTACACCGAGATCATTGCGGTTCGATTGCTCGGCTAGGTCCAGCAAGTAGTGGTGCCGCAGGGATTACAGACAGAGAGATACGAATTTATGGAACCCGAAAACGTTTGTGTTCTCAGCGAATTAGATACTTGCATCTATGTTGCACATCAAATATATACATACATATGTACATATAAATAAATAAATATGTATATATATTCATCCTATTTCATTAGAAATCGGATGTAACAAGTCGCTACAGCCATCGATGCCCGGAGAAAATGTCAGAAGTAAAATATTCGCGAAAAATACGCTGGTATTATAGTTGATCTTGTCAGCAAAAAAAAAGATTACGTGTCACATACGTTATGACATAACGGCAGTTATACATTATGTAACCATGTCAGCAAAAAAAAGCTTGAATTTCTATCCTTTAAAATAATGATAAAATAATTTGACGGATAGAAATTCAAATCGAAAAAAAAAAAAAAACGAATAGATATTATATCATGTAGCATAATAACGTAGCGCTAGGTCGTGTATGCGATACGTGTGAAGAGATATTATCTGACCTTTCACCTTATTCCGTGAGAACTGCATCTTTGCACCTCCGTAACCTCGGCACGCGAATCGAATCTAAGAAAGCCCATACTAGCTGAAACTCATGAAACTGCCGGCGAAGTTTTAGTTGGATTAGTAACTTAGTGCGTGCTTATTGTCTTAACGAGTATCTATAATATTTCCGGGAACGTGATCTTCGCGCTTGTTCTAAGGATGAGGGTATAAACCACATGCGCTAGCCACTTGGCTAATTGTGTTGCATTAAATATTCAGGCAAACAGAAAGATAACGACACAACGACTAATTTGTTGTAGTGATTCGACATATCATTTTACGTATCATATACCTGACGAGTAATAATAAAATGTCAACCAATAGATACCGATAGAATATTTTGTTGTTCAAGAAATTTATAAAATAAATTAAAAAATGGTTTTTTTTACAAAAACATTAGTTTGCTCTGTATTTAGCTTCATTAACGATACTAGAAGCGATACTTGTAAAATTGTTGCAATCTAAAAAGCGACAATAGGCCGAAAATGGAGCCGAATGGAATGGAGTAGTGTAGAGGAAGACGAAGAAAGTTCGTGAGGCAGCAGCTAGTCGGCCAGTAGCAAGGGTAGTTGGTGAAATCGTAGGATACCGGCTCTACGCGTCACTACGCTGTCAGAGGACGCAAGCGCGCTCGCGCCCCTTATCGAGTTCGAGAGCAAAAGCGACGGCTGCTGGTAGTGGTGGCGATGGTAGTAGTTGTAGTAGTGGTGTTGGTGCTGTATATGGACCCGTATATAGGGGGAAGATACGGCGGAAGGGTGAAATGGTTGTAGGTGGCGGCACACAGCCGAGTCCGGAGACAGAGGGGGATTGGCGTTGAGGGTGAGAGCGCGAGAGGGAGAGAAGCCGATAGAAGGGTAGGAAGACGAAACGCGGGGTAGAGGAGAGAAGAGAAGAGGAGCGACGTGGAGGGTGGCGAGTGCAGCTACGAGTCGGGCGCCGCAGTGTTTGTCAGTCCTTCGTATGGACATCACGTTCGACGAGACTGATAGTATACCCGCCGGTATTGGCATCCGTATATAAGCCGCATAACGTTTTTGGCGGCATCCATCATCGTCGATAGCCACTAACGTCGATCGCGCGTCAATTCCATCTCGTAGATGAACCCGCGGTTGCGGCACGCGTCCCCGCGATCCCCGGTATCGTCGTCTCGCGCGTCTCGTCACTCTGTCCACGAGCGGATGAACGGCGTCGCAAGATCCTTACGGACAGTGGACGAGATGTGAAGACGTCGTCTTGGAAGCGATGTGGCTTCCGTGGGTGCTGCTCGCCTTGATGGCGAGCGGTTCCGCCTGTCCGGATCTCTGCGAGTGTCACCAGAATGACGGTGAGAAAAACGACGCGTCGGCTTTGCTGGATGTGACGTGTCGCGGACGTGTACCCGGTTTATCGGAGTTACCTGTGGTAGTGAGAAGTCTGTCGGTGGACAGCGCAGAGGGATCGGACGTTGATGTTCTTCTGGACGAGCTGGAAACCGCCGATTTGGTGAACGATCTCGGGATGAACGGTGCGTCGGATAATCTCAAGACGAACGATACGTCGGAGACGAACGACACGTCGTCGGAGAAGGAGCCGACGGGCGCAACAGAGGTTCTACCATATCTGGTCGAGTTTAAGGTGACAAATTGTTCGTTGGTGTCGTTGAACGCGTCGTGGCACGGTCTCGAGCGTTTGAGGTCGTTAAATCTGTCGTGCAATAACTTGCCGCGAGTAACGGACGTGCTGGTGATCCGTGCGATGAATCTAAGCGAACTGGCGTGCTTAGATCTGTCGGACAATTCGTTATCGGACATCAGTGTCGGCTCTTTCAGGACGCTCGTCGGACTCGTGCGACTGAGTTTACGTAAGAACGCGATCGGCACGGTGGACGAGGGCGCGTTTCGCGGTCTTGATCGACTGGAATTTCTCGATCTGTCGGACAACAGGTTGGCGGACTTGCCGGATAGCGCGCTTACGCCGCTATACTCCCTGCAGAAACTCGATCTCAGCGGTAACCAACTGCAAGTCCTGGGCGCCAGGTGGTTCGAAAGTCTCGACAGATTGAGGGAACTCGACGTTTCGCGAAATGGATTGGCCAGAGCGGCCTCGGGAACGCTGCAACCGTTACCGGGGTTATCTATTCTGAGGCTAGCGGAAAATCCGTTAAAAGAGAGAGACGTATCTCTGTTATTGGGTACCGGAAGAAGATTGGAGACGGTGGACGCGTCCCGTACTGGATTAGCGCGAGTTCCAGCCGCTTTGACGAGATCGGTTAGAGCGCTCAGACTCGCTGGTAACAGACTGACTACCATTCGCAGCGGTGACTTGGATAGCTATCCTCTGCTGCGTATGTTGGATATCGCCGATAATCATCTGATGGATATCGAAAACGACGCTTTAGGACGGTTGGAAGTTTTGGAAGAGCTCGATCTGTCCGGAAATATACTTTCGAAGATACCGGGTAGTTTACCGAGCAGCCTCGTAATGCTCAAATTGCAGCGAAATGCAATAACCGCATTGAAACTCGATGATCTCAATGGTCTCTACAATCTGCGATCGTTAATGTTGAACGATAATGACATCAGTGAGATCGACGTGGGCGCGCTTGGTCAACTGCCTCTGCTCGCCGAGCTGGATCTATCCGATAATCCTATCAAAGCGTTATCAACCAATACTCTAAGTGGACCGAGTAATCTGACGAAGCTCCGAATGTCAGGTCTAACGTCGCTTCAACGACATCAGGAAGAGCAAAGCGATATGGCATTCCCAGTACCGACCCCGGAGCATTTGATAATGTTAGATGTGTCGCGTAGTCCGGTTCTTGCGGGTCAATTACTGGCGGACGATGCTGCGCTATCCGCCTGCAAAAGCCTGATAGAGCTGAACCTCTCGGCGACCAACATCAGCACAGTCAGATCCGACGTCGCGTACATGTTACCGCAGCTGCGCGTTCTTAGACTCGGGAAGAATAATTGGAACTGCACGGAGGATCTCTATTGGCTGGGCGAGTGGATTAGGCAACATCGCGAACCGAATCAACAGTATCAAACAGCGCGATGTTCCAGTCCGCGGAAACTTGCGGGATTATTTTTGCACGAGCTGCCACCACCGCCAAATTCCGTTTCCACAACCACGGGAATCGGCACGACAACGGCGACAAGCACCTCCGTTACCCTATCTGTCGTCTTCACGCTCGAACATACGTCGAATACTGATCAGCCAAACGTTACGGTGTCTTCCAATATCGAAAATGCGAATTCCGACGGCAACGTCACGCTATCTTCCATGAACGCGAAAACCGATCCAAAAATGGTAGCTGACTCGGATTTTCTCCCCGCCGCGGAAACCGTCGCAACAACGGCAGCATCGAAAAAAACACCGCAAGTCTACGAGGCACCGACGTCCTTCCGTAACGTAACATCGTCAATCACGACGCGGACGAGCGGGGAACCGAATCGAAAGAGCGATAAAACAAATCGTATCTCGATGAATCAGAATTTAATCAAGCACATCGTCGTGTCGACCTCTCGAGCACCGAGCGACCCTAAGCTATCTATTATGAGAATGGAAGGCGCGGAGTCGCGTTCGCAAACTTTCGATAACCGAGCCGACAGTGGGACGCGAAAAAACGGCAGGATGAGCAAAGTTGCCGCGTCAGGCGTCGGCGAGATCTTCTCGTCGGGGTCTTCGAACGTGGGAAGGAAAACGATCGAGAAGCACTCGGGCAGCATGAGCAATGCGACGAAGGCGAACGCGGTGTTGGACGAGCGCGACTCGAAAACGATAGCGGAAGAATTAAACAGCCGGGCGACCGATTCCGGCGCTAGATTGTCCGAGGCTTTAGCTGCCGGTGCCCATCCCGGGATGCTGGTGTTAGTCGGCGCGGCCCTCGGCGCCGTCGCGGCGCTGACCGTCGTACTCTCACGAAGGGCAACGGTCCACCGGACAGACAGGTATCATCGTCATGAGAACATCGAGGTGCACACTCTCACGCCTACTGCGGACCTTTGGTGACCAGAGTCGGAACACGTCTGTCTGTTCGAGGGGGACAGACGGCTGGACACCGAGAATCGCGGCCGAGAAGGATCGACGCTGTCTCAACAATCGGCGAGCCCACGGTTGATCGATGTGTGTTTGAGGAAGATCCTCAAGTAACTCACAGTATCGGCGATCGAAAGCGCGCATCCTATTATTGCGACGGGATCTAAGTGGATCAGCCAGGGAGAGGTACGATAACTGAAGTGTTAATCAGAAAGTTGGAAGGATTCTCCTGACTGCGGAAACCACGGGGAAAGGACGAGCGACTGAACGTCGAAGTTGGGAACGAGATACTCCGGGCTAATCCGTATCGCTTCGGAAACCGCCAATACGCCGCGGATTACGCAAGAGGCAATATCGCAAAGAAGTAAGAAATTATTCGGACGTGACTTAAAACCTCTACAATCTGAAAACAGGAAGACGGATAACCATCGTGGGACTATCGTGATTACCGAAAGTCTACAGTGCAGTAGTTAGGGACAGATGTTCACAAAAAAAATTCTAACAGATATAAAAGTCCAACAGATATAAGCAAGTGTTACTTATAAAATCAATCTCTGTAATTACGTATCTGGCTTATCGAGGTCTTTGAAAATCGCGTGTGGCTCAGTATGTAAAGTCATCCAGATGTCGATATCGATGTGTAATATCTACTCGACGGAAAGAATACCTGACGACGACGCTGTTCAAACTCCATCAACGCCGGAGATGCAGACGTCAAGTACTGTAACCAAGACGTTAAAAGCACGAGCGAGAATCACCGCGTTATTTCGTATAAATTCTGACGTATACAAACACATCCGGTGCTGCGCATGTCGTCCGTTGGGAAATACTGGACGGGTACTACGAACGAAAAATTCGGGGAAAAAATTGCGTGCAAAAATTTGGCACTATTTCGACATGCATCGCGATGGATCGGCATCGCGTGAAACCTCGATCACCCTCGTAATAAATGCCGGTCGTAGGAGGGGAGGTACGTATGAGATCTAAATACGGAATTATTCGCGTGAGAAAACTCTAAACCCGTCAAAACCCTCGACGTTGGTGTTTGATGTCTTCTGATTTCGGTATACGCGCATACGCAGTCATCGCAGACGTGTTATAATCGAGTGGCAATAACCACAAGCGAGCGGGTTTAACGATTTAGCTGATTGGATTGGAGTCAGACCGATAAATTGGACACAGTGACAATAATAATGGTTACACGCCGCGTCTCAAGAGCTTGACTCTTCGCGGTACGCTCAATTTCTGAGGAGACTATATTGTGACTGAAATGAAGTGCGAGTGTAATAAAAGTAGAAAGAGAGCATAAGGCTAGCGAAAGGTAAAAAAAACGTGAATGTGGTAGAGAAGCAGGTAGGGCAACGCCAAAATGCAGAATGTAGGAGATGAAAAATTCGCGGTGGCAAATAGTATGCTTGAATGATAAAACCAGACGGGAAGCCAGAGAGAGTGCTAGAACGGAAGAATTTTTATCGAACGGCGTGTGCGTGTGCGAGAGATCGAGAGAATCGAGCGTGAGGGAAAAGAGAGAGAAGGGAGATTAATTCGAGACATCGTTCTCAAATGCAGCAAAACGGGATGTACAGAAATATTGCTTCCGTACTTAATTCCATTAAGCTTGATGAGTTGTCAAAACTTCTCAACAAATACAAAAATGAAAGAAAGGATGCGTGCGAGAGAGAGAGAGAGAGAGAGAGAGAGAGAGAGAGAGAGAGAGAGAGGGAGAGTGGGAGAGGGAGAGAATGTGAGCGAGAGAGCAAATAGACAAAAATAGCGAAGAGGCTAAATATTATCTTTCTTAAAATAACCAGTGTCAAAGTACCGCTATAATAATAAACCGATGTACAAAGATGCATGTTCGTCGATCTTTTTTTCTCTTTGCCTTCGTCATATTATGTCTTCTTTATTCTTCGTATAAATATCCTGAATATATGTAGGGTTTCGTAACAAATAATTATAGAATATTCATATACGTAAATGTTTTAAAAAATTATTTTTTTAAAATATACGTTTCAGTTTATAGAATCACTAATACATGCACGCATATTGAAAAAAATACATATATTTGATTTCCCTCTCATTCTAAATAAAATTAATGCGAATAAAAAAAACAATTTTATATCATACAACAAGTTCGTATGTGTGTGTTATACTAGTATTTACATATTAGTTTGGCTATAACTTAGATAGCTCTTGTCAGTTTAATAATCAAAAATGGACATCAAAGAGATTTATATTTAACAGTAAGTATCAATATGCTGAACAGGTAAGTAAATTGATATTAATTGTTTTATATACGTGCATATGTACGTTTTTATAACATGTCCGAAACATACCGCGTTTTAAGTTAACTAGTGTTATCAAAAATACTTCTTGAAATTTTAATGTCAGAGATATTATTATTGTGCCTGACATTTTTAAATTAAACTCTTTCGTTAAAATTAAAGTAATTATTGTAAACAACATATTATTAACAATAACATATTATAAATTGCTAAGTGTTTAAATACATCAAAGCAAATTAATAAAAAAAGAGATTGATAATAAGGATATTATCTCGTTTGTCAGAAAATAAATATCGTTTGCAAGCTTCCTTTCTGCTTCATCAAAACTGAATTTCAATTATTAATTAAGTAACAATTAGATGGGAATAAATAATGTTCCGCAAATAAAAAATATTTGCTCTTTCCTGCAGAGATAAACAAACTCATTCGCGTGAATTGCATGTTTAGCTTTGTTCTTGCAAGATTTCATTATAATCAGATTCATATCAGCCCCACAATTTGCCACACATTAATTAAGGCAATGCAGAGCAAGACAAATATTTATCGCATTAATTATAATCTCATTAACTCCAACAATAACCACAAAAATACCGTTGCTGTATATTCCACAAGATTATAATTCAAATGCATTGAATTATTAATTAATTCAGTATAAATAAAATTTATCTCAATAATTAATAATTCCTTGCAGAATACAGAATAAACGTGCACAAGTAATTTCAAAATATTAATGGACTCAACAAGACTACAAGATTATCTAAAGACACTAAGGCTTCGTTGCTAAATTGCAGGATCTCGAAATAATGCAAATGTAATTTTATAGATAATCCGAAGCGTTATTGTCGCTTTACTATATGCTTGCCGGGAAGTTTCTGAACAACGATAATAATGAGTCGAGGCGGTAATAAGGAAAAACGATATCTACGACGCATATTAAATGTAGCGATTCTGGAAGATGGGCAACCTTGAGCTGTAGTTTAAATTTTCTATAAAATAACTCGTCGTAAGGAGTGCAACTAGGAAATTTAATCACCGTATAGCGGTTTTCCGTTCACCCCAGGGCTACGGAACTGGCGAATTCAGTAACATCTTGCAGAAGTTCGTTATCCCTACTCTCCCTTGTACCACCGTCGGTTTACCGAGACGCCCGTACTATTTCGTAATATTGACTTCATCGATGAAAAACAGAATCCAGTTTGGAACTCATCTGCATACCGATCCCAGCGCAATTACTCTCTTCACGCGTGGATATTGTATAGTGTATGTTATTGCACTCAAACAGCATGGCGAATGGTCCACCAGAAAAATCATCGAAAATAAAAAGCGACGAGAAATTTTCAATATGACGCGTACAAATAGAAAATGCTAACAACGTAAACTAATGTAGTTTCTCAGTTAAAAAGTGAAACAATTAAATGTGCAAGCAAAACAATAATGTCTAAACGAAATAAGATATAAAAAGAAAAAGATGGATAAGAATGAGAAAATCCGATGATGTGATTAAGATGTATCAATTAATGTGCATAGGAAGTTGCTAAACTGAAAGCTAACGTTATTCCTTCATAATATTGCAGATTTTAAATTTTAAACTTGATTAGAGTTACAATTATATCCATACCAATTTGTATTGACACATGCAATAAAAAGCGTATTGCAATTTCGAACTCAATTGCACATCGATCCCAACACAATTACTCTTTTCCCAGTGGGAGATTGCAAGCTGGGTTGTTATAGTACGATACACGCCAATCATTACAGAACGGAAACGTGCCTGAAAAGGCTGCTATTCATATTTTACAAGAGCAATCACACAGATACAAAATACGTAATGAGAGTAAAACCGTTTCGCGCGCAAATAAAAAATGTCTCAATTATTACGTGATTTTAAATCACGATTTGCTGCGAGAAACTTTTGCAAAAAATTGCATGATTATTCCACTTACTGTCTCTTAAATTATTCAAGGAAGCTAAATTGCTTAATAACGTAAACAACATTCGTCTTTCTGATTATTATCATTGAGTTGGGTACCTATAATGCGTCATGTATATAAAATAATTTCTATATGAATATAGTGCAATGCACTTTACATACAAATACTCATGATTAAATGTACGTAGTTATAGTCGACGCAGCAGCGCGTCACACAAATAAGAGACATTTTGTTACGCAAATTGGCCTACGAATTCACTTGTGGAATTGTTTGGCAAACGGCGAATTCAATCAACCTACTTACCGTTCTAACGTCATACCAAATTTATTATTCATAAAGTCAACAAAACTATCTAAATTCGTATTTTCTAAATTTATGCGCGCAATACCGCTATGCTCGCAATGTCTCTGTGCAATGTCTCCCAAATATCCGTACAACTATTTCTGCATAGCAAGCGAATCGGTATTTCATTAACTGACATATACATATATACCAAAACTAACTTTAGTAAGTTGTAAACTAATTTTTTATGCACTAATTCCTCAAAATATGAGATTTAGCGAGCAAAACTTTTACAAAATCCAAAGTTCCACATTTCGTGATTTTAATCCTACTAATAGATCAAAATTGAATACCAAACCTATGAAAATAAAAAATTTTTGTGTCAAAGAGAGAGGTTTTGTAAAAGTCCTGCTCAAAATATTACATTTCTTCCACTATTCGCATTACTAATAAAATATACTTTCATATATATATATATATTTTTTTTTTTTTTTTTATATATATTTTGTAATATGCATCAATAACTTTTGTCAGATTTATATGAAAGCTCATCCTCAAAATTTCCTTCGATGACTGTTAAGTCTGTAAGTCGTGAAACATTCTATACATAAGTACAATAAAAAGTACTTGACTCGAAGCAATTACGTATTATTAGAGATAGAGTTAGCTGAACTAATCTCTATAGCCGGCACAGAAGCACGGATGTTTGCTGTTTCAGCTAGATAGTAAGAGAAACGTAACTCTCCGAACACAGTAACATTGATCGAGAGCCGCTATGACACTTTCTGTACAAAGGAGGGAGCACTGGCGACGCCAAGATAAACTAGGTCTTCATGGTAGGAGAAGCAGAGATCCTCTTCATCGTGTCCGCGATCGCCGCAAACCACCGCCCTACTCGTTGCGCTCTTTCCGATCGCACGCTTCGCAAGCTTTGCAGTCTTTTTATTTACCTACGGTTCCCATCATGTCATCCACCACGGAATTCTATCGGTGATTTAATACAAACTAGCTATATATATATATATAACGTCGGCTATCCAAGTAGTAAAAAATATCTCAAATCGCTTAATGAAGAATGCAGTTGCGGACTAGCCCGCGCACGCGTCTAATTTATATAAACAATTTCTAAACTAACGTCTAATTTATGTAAATAATTTATGATTATTCTCATAAAAAGGAGAAAAGCAATATTCAGTAAATATTAACAGAATTTTTATATCAAATAAACGGAATTAAAGAGAAAACGAGATAACTTCAAGAAAAGAGTTTCTTGAAGTATATTAGAAAAAATCTTTACAACAGATAGAGTATACTTTATAAAACAATACCTCTGCGAGTGTTTCCAAGAACTTATAGAGATACGTGCGTTTCAAATAAAGTACGAGGGAGACAATCGAGGAAGAAAAGAGCAACGTAGATTTTTCTACCGGCCGTACAAGAAATTTCTGTCGCAATATACACTGGAACTTCACGGCAGTTTTACCAGTTTCACAGACGTAAAGTTTTTTTACGGCTCCGCTAGTACTTTATAAAATATTACAAAAATTTGCAAGCCTGGTTGCGAACCAATGGTATACCTTAGGGAATTATTGAAATAACTTTTGTCCCCTCTCTAGAGAGCCCGCCGCGAAAAAAAATACGCGATTAAAGTCGCGCTAATAAATTTAAAGATGGAAATATCCGCCAACGATAGCGATACGTTTTTATTAATGTGAAGTAGAATTGTGGAAATTCTAATGAATAAGTTATAAATAATCGCGACGTTTTATCACGGCAAAATTATTCGAAAGAGGGCAAAAAAGAATCGGATTTCTGATATTGTTGTGCGTATCGGACTTTTGCACTAAAGTGCTCTGCAGAAGACCTTATTAATTAAATGAATATACGTGTAATAGTGAATAAGTTTTTGTATGCATATTTTAATTGTATATATCGGGCTTGCGTGTGGCAGATAAATGTAAATTCTTCCTTCTTGAATATGCAATGTTTCAAAAGCTCGCTCACGCCAACAACCGTTATTTTCTACCATACTTTTTGGGAATGATTGACGAGTTTAAGCGGCGGGACTCTGAAAAATAATTAGCTGCTCTAATTGACTCCATTATTTACGTGGAAATAGCCTAGCCACCCCCGACGTAAAAATTCGAATTACAATGACGGCCTCGAAAGCGGGAATATCACATAAGCACGCGTAGACGTTCGCACACATTCGCACTCGTGGTGGTTGCTAAGGTTGCTCGACTGCTGGAATAATTGAAATTGATCGTTGTGGAAATGCCTCTTCTATATCCTTCCGTTTCGCCCGTTCTCCGCAGTCCTTTCAACTAGCGCGTCCGAGAACTATAGGTATATAAATAACGCTCTGCTAATTTTTAAAAGGTTTAAAGCTTTGTGATTAATGCGCGTGGCCTCACACTAATAGTGCTGTTAAAATATTTATTTTATCTCAGGAAACTTTTCTGTTATTTTTCATTTATTTTAACGTTACCGCAGTTAATACTGTTAGTGTTAACAACATTGTAATATATCGTCGTGCAATACAATAATTGTATTAATAACTCGTTGAATATTAACGAAACGAGATAGATATGCACGACGTCCAGTTAAACGCTCGGCTCAAATAAAATAATCCGCACTTTTCTGCAAGAACATTCATTACATCTGAACAAGTAGCACGATTTCCCGCACTCTATTAATGGATTACCATTACTGTAAAAAAGAGTATGTCGTAACGACCGTTTCAACAATTCCGCACATGCCAGTAATTCAAATGGCGACCACGTTTACAACGGTGATCCCGCTAACCACAGATTTACTGTCACGTACATGGTTTTATCGGATAGAGTGGTCGATACACTTTATGCTTTTGACCTTTGTTGTAATACATACACCGGTACATTCATGCTTTTTATTGCATTTTTAAAACGCCACGTAAATTATTGCTACGGATTAGAGAATACCGCTGTTTTGGAATATTAATAACTGCACGCTCATATTATTAAGGCAAATAACACTTTTGGAAATTTAGAAGATTATATACCATTGTTCAATCTGAATGGATATTGTCAGCGTCAAGATAATAAACGTACATTACACACTGCAATTTAAACTGGATAATATCTGAATATTAGTAATTGCACATGATGCTGGACTAAATATCACACACGCGCGCACCATACCATTTGGTAAAATATATATCCAGATTTAAACTCGAAGGGCAAGAAATATTTCCTGGTATAAATAAACGTTGCCAGCACTATCAGGATAATTTCACGCCTTCAAGCTGAGATTTGATCCGGCGTTTTTTCTACGGCAAATGTAACTGCTGCCGTCTGTTAAATTGCGGCGAGCCACGAAAAATACGCACGGTCAATCGATTTATTCCCTCATATATTTCAGGATTACGAAAGTCCGAGGTCGGAATCTCCAGGAATATTTACGACCTGACCTGCCCAACGATACATCAAGTGATAAAACCAAGCGAATCGACTTTTTTTTTAATATCGAGCACCGAAGAGTAACACAAATAAAGATTGCGCCAAATCCCGGAATGATGCACGTGACATACGTACTTGCATGTATGAAGCAAAATCGACTATAAAATGAAATATATATGTATATATTGGTTTCAATTTGTTTGTATTTGAAGGATACATTATATGTATGCGAAATACGTAAAACTTCGTATTAACGCACATTTTAGTTGCATTTCTATTGATGTTTTAGTTGTTACTATGCCGAGAATAAGTGTATAGAAATTCATTAATTAATACACAACGCTCACAAAATTTAATTCCTCTCATGAAAGTGATCATAGAGAAATATATATGTATGCGTCGCTTTGTAGAAAAAATATCTTGCACAAAAAAATAAGAATGTAAATAATATGATAATCACCGAATTTCCATTTCGGGCTTATAATATTTGCAGAGAACTTGCGATTATTGCCTTAATCGCGGAATTCTCGAAATGACTATTCGCGTACGTCCAAAGTACGTTCCCGATTTAAGTACCCAGGATTATGTGAATGGTTTTACTGCGGCTATAACCTTATATTTCAGACTAGAACGTGCATGAAGAAGAAAGAAAATTCGGAATCGCATCGCGAAAAACCTAATTATGCTGAAAGATGTTTGCAGAGATAACCAATTTAACTCTTAACTGATTATATCATTAGACGTAATTCAATTAAAGAAAAATTACATTAAATTTACCCATTCGGCAGATTATTGTGCCTCATATAGATACTTATATTTTCAGTATAGATATATATAGATATTTTCAGGCTTAATATTCACATACATTCTATTTTATACTCCTTTCTATTGAATGGAATTAACAATTACGTTTGTCTTTTTAACAGTTTTTTTAATTAAATGAAAATGATAAATGTTCCGCAAAGAGAATATTAAAAACCCAAGATTGGTCACACGTTTCGCAAATTTCACAGATCGCTTTTAGCGCGAATTTAATTGACGTTGGTCCTACCACACGATTGGAGCTGATTATTAATTACTCTGCCGCGCCATTTGCAGAGCGGCAAAACAAAATAAAAATTATCGGAGGATGGAGGGGTAGAGCTCGTGAAGGATACTAATTTTCGTCAGCAAACGATTTCTCGCGTAACGGTGCAAAAGAAAGAAATATGCTGAAAATTAATTGGTTATACCGAAGGGAGAGGGAAAAATTACAGAAACAAAATTTTATAAAATATATCAAAATAAAAGACTAATCGGTCTGTTATAGATATAATACATCACATTTGTATAAAATGTAATTCACATATTTTCTGTCATATTTATACGTGATACATGTACAATAGATCGTTCTTAGAATATTTTCGTCATTATTATGAAGATGCTTCCAAAGAAAGATGAATACATTTGCGAAGAATTTCTAGTGTGTTAAATAATTAAAAAAGAGAAAGTCTAGCAGATGAAAACGATTCGCTCTTCTTTGACGAAGGGTTTGGTACGTATTATGAAGATGAGAGAAACGCAATATTAAATCCTCTTATCTGATCATTCTTTGACGTGGAAGGATTTGCGTTCGTTTCTGGACTAAAGAAGTAGGAAATGTTATTTGTTACTAGAATCTATATTGCGTGAAGATATTATTCGCTCGCGCGTCCCTCGCGACAAAAACGAGTCTGCCGAGGACGAGTATAAATTCGACGCAGACGCCGCGAAAACGGGCCACGAAGTAAGTAAAATATTCGTATATACGTTATAAATACGACATTCACGGTACATTAGATATAAGCTCTGGGAGATACAAACGTATTCCCTATAAATCATCATGGAAAAATAAAGCGTGGGAGTGTCGAATGATGAGGTTTTTTGCAACTCAACGACTTTGTGACCTGCCTACGGGGAAAACCGGAAATAGTTTTAATAAAAATATCGTTCCGAGGTGGCAATTGTATAACACTTTAATATTTTTGATAGATATTTTATTTGATATTCGTAGAAATAGCAAACGTTATATATTAAACATTTACGTATCTCACATTCCCTTAATTTTAGAAATAAAATATTCATTTTTGTTAAAATTTATTAAATTATTATTTTACGTGATCTTTATTCACTTTATATAAATATATAAAGTTTCCATCCCTCTTTTCTAACCTTTATTTTGTTAAACTATATTTTATACAGTACAATCCTAAAGAGACGTTCAGTTATTTTTTCAGTTATATAAAAATCAAGCTTTATCTTTTGTGTTCATTTTTTTAAATAAATCTAAGAAAACCTTTTTTAAAATTCTCTTCAAATTGTATTTTGCATTGTTCCTTTTACTGCTCGCCCTGCATTGAAACTCTTGACTCACAATTTTTAAATCAGATACATAAATAAACGAAATGCTTATTTCGATCTACATTTAAAATAATAAAATTTATATCAGCGGTAAATATAATAATAAAAAATATTGATTTTTTTTCTACTTGGCAGAAATAATCATAAATCCAGAATTATTTTTGGTAAAACTGCAGAATTAGGGCCTATACGAGAAATCAATTGAGAAGTGGTACATTTTATGTATTTTTACCCCCTGAATTCAAAAATGTTGATAAAATTTGGGGGTCGCTTGTATTTTCTAAGATATCGTCATAAAAATAAGAAAAAACGGTAAAAGTTGCGTTTAACGGAGCATCCACCGATTTCAATGACTTTGACACATACATACACGCACGCGCGCGCGCGTGCACACACACACACACACACCAAGCGGGGGCAAGGGGGGCCTTCGACTCCCCCCCCCGCACCCACACCGGCGGTAGGGAGGATAGACCTCGCAAAAGTTGTATACGGGTAAAGCAAAGCATCCCCTTTCGGTGTGTGTGTGTGTGTGTGTGTGTGTGTGTGTGTCGCGCGCGCACTCTCTGTCCACGTATGTACTTCAGTCTATTAGTCAGTTTTTATAAGTCTTTTTGTGTTAATAACTTTTTAATAAGCAACGAGTAACGATTAAGTTATAACTGTTATAAAAAAAAGTTACTCAGAATTATATCCTTGATAACATATATCAAGGTCATTGAAATCGGTGAGGTCGCCTTTAATATTACAGCGTTTTTTTCTCATTTTGATGACGATATCTTAGAAAATACAAGCGACCCCCAAATTCTATCAACATTTTTGGATTCAGGAGGTAAAAATACATAAAATGTACCACCTCTCAATTGATTTCTCGTATAAGCCCTATTCTGCAGTTTTACCTTATTTTTTTTTTAAACTTCGTTTAAGTCCGTCATTGAAAGATATTCCACATTTTTCTGTGTCACAATTATCCGGCTCTACGTCCACATGTGCCATGAAAGTTTATAGTTTCTAAGACACGAAAAATAGCCGTGGCAATGAAGAAATACGGGATAGAATCTTGTCAAGAAAAATTTTCCGTAATGGTCGCTTGCTAACGGAAAATCGCGAACCTTCATCCGAGACTTCGTAACTCTCTCACGTCTCTATTTTAAGCCGTCTCCGTTGCGGACGGTCTTTACGATTTCTCGAACCGCGGATCAGATGAAAGTAAAGCTCTGTAACAGTTTTGCAGCTTCTTCTTCATCTTCAGCCGTTTCTTCCTCTGTCGCGCAATCTTGCACTTCGAGCACTTATTCGATCCGGCCGTATAAAGGATTACGCAAATCATAAAGATTACGTCGTTACCGAAGTTCCGTCAATTTTAGATTTCGTTGCTGACATTTAACCCGTTGCGACGATTCGATTTTTTGACGCGTACGGGCGACAGGCGACGCGGCCGTAAAAATTTAATTAATATTTTGCGCGCTGTAGAGTGACAAATTTCAATTTGAAAGCGGCTCTTTGATTCTGCATTCGATTACGGAAAACCTTTAGAGAACGAAGCCGGGGTACGCGGACTGCACAAACAGCTATTGAAGAAAATGGCGGATGAATGGCATATACTCGCAGAATTTTCAGAAAGATCCTTTGTCAAGGAGACCCCGGCACTGTTTGGCGCAAACATCCACGAAAGGTGGGCGACATCAAAGGCAACACAGATAATTGGTTCGAGCTCTGCCAAAGCGGCACGGTGCGACAGGTGAAGATTGCGGGATTACGTAGGTGTAGCCCACAAACGCAATCACGAAGGAGAAATTTCGCTCTGGCAACTACCGGTATCGTGTACGTGTGTTTATTTATAGGATGTTGCTCTTAACTGACGCCGAGTATCTGATCCGGGCGGATTTCGAGTAGCAACGGAGCGGTTACAAAGGATAACCGACGACAAAAATCAATTTTGTCCGATCACTCGAGCATTATCATATTAATTACCGCGTCTTTTCAGCGAATAAATCGAGAAAGTCGATAACGGAAGTTTCCCTCACAAGTTCTTTTTCGAAGCCACGTCATCAATTAAACTTTTTTAGCTTAGCTATTGAAGCGCCGAAGTATACGAACCCTTCGAGAAATACGGATATTCAATAAATAAATTGGCAAGCTATATGAAAAGTCCAAATCGTAATTAGCGCGCGATACCCGATCAATATTGAGTAATTATCTAAGATAAAAATTCAATTTTCAATCCAATTCGGATAAAGATTTTTGTGATGCGATCAAGGAAATCCATTTGAAACGCAATTACAAGCGTAAAATTAATATTCTTCGTATTTCATCGTTTCTATCGCGGAAGCCGTTTTCTCTCGCGCCCGATAGGGGATTATCTAACCAAATCTACGCGAAACGAGTTTCTTTTTCTCCTTTTCATCCCCTCTCGTCACTGCGTTACCATCCCGCCAGACTTGACTTCTAACAGAACTCCCTAAGTCGCTCGTTCAATCTCGGAACCCCGGCCCCAATCCGACTCGCCTGTCCCCCAAAAACCGCAATAACATTTTTTACGTCCCTCTTTGCCTTTCCCTCTTCCTTTTAATTTACATACAATTTCGCAGTGGACTTGTCGTGCTTTGTACAACTTCTTTCAGACCCCGGACGTAATCAAGGATCCCGATAAGTAATGTCGAAAGGAGTATTTGGGTTAAGTTCGCTAGGGTGATTTTCTCACCAAAGCGAGAAGGGAAGAAAAACGTAATAAGACAGTTGCCATACGTCCCTTTGCTATGTTTAATATTTCCTCGTATCCTTCGCTGTTCTTTCTTAAATGTTTGCCTGAATAAATAACCCGTCAAACTGTAATAAGAAATATTTTCCTCGGGAATAAAGAATTTATCCATTATATATACAAGAAATATTAACATTTAACAGCTTGTCAGATGCAGAACGGTTGAAAGTCTGTCTTGGAAAAGGTGAAGTAGCTTTCGAATATTTGTAAGTCCTATAAACGTTTAATGGAAAAGGATATATTTATCGCTGGAATTTTAGATATGAAAGAAATTCATGAAAACGAAAAACCTTCGAATGATACACCGATACGCTTACTATGCAAATAATAATATTTTCGATGCACCAAACGCAATATCAGAATACTTCGTGATCCCGTCGCAAACGGAGCGCGGGATGAAATTTTAGGAGAGACAACCGTGCGTCTGTGCCAGATTTCATCAGATTCTCTCTTTCTCTCTATATTCTACAAAAAGGGAGCCACGCTTTATTCGACCCGCCGCACGAAGATTATGGAGGATAGAAGCGGAAAGCAGACGTCTGCTTATTGACAGGTCGTCATTGATTTTCTGCCAAATCGGACGAATCACCGTTCGTCGGCTTAACGAGCTGCCCCGGTGACTTTCGCTGACATCTCTTCACGGTTCACAAAAGCGTCATTTCCCTTCTTTTAGTGCCGTTTGCGAAAATCGCCATTATTTTCACCCTTTACAAGGCAGATAATAGAAGAGGATTTTAAAAAAACTAAAATGAAATTATACTGCTAAAAGGAAGTACATGATCACAATCTTCTTACAGGAAGAAAATCTGTTTCTCTAAATCCTATCAATTTTCCTCGTATATTTTGTGCCGTATTAATCATTATACGATTTTAATTATCGTCGAATTGGAATAGGAACAGGTCGTACAAGCGCATTAACCTAAAATCTTCGAGCATAATGAAATTATTCCCGTGAGAAATGAGGGAAGGAGGAACACGTAAAGAAAGTGAAATTACTGTGCCAGGGATGCGCCTATCGGAGATTTCTTACTTTATGGATCAGGTCGCGTACTTCCCGGAAATTTATTCCACGCAGTAAAACCGCCCTCGCCAAAGTCCCGGGCGCGATGGCAAGTATCCAAGATCGGAAAGTCGTTATTCAGCCCATAAATTAACATCCGCGGTCACTTACATGCGATGCATCGTGCTTCTCGAAGAAATTCTCGGCAGATAAGGCAATGATACTGCCTTGCTTATGAAAATATATGATCGCATTATCCGATAGTTAATGATGAAGTTTTCCGGTGCAACGTCAGTTTTCTACATGGCGCTTACATATCCAACGTTAATATATAAATCAATAGTACCATAACACCGCCTTGCACATGTCGATACATGTATGAAGAAAATAATATAAATATAATATGTAACGTAAGTATAGTATATAATTAAATTCATATAAATATTGCATTAAAAATATAAATTTCATAAAAATCCCACTCTTTTATACGGCTGCTATTTAGCATAATTTTAATTAATGATCAATTTAATATCCTGTAGGTTAGTATATTACATTGAAAATACTTGAAGCGAGAATATCGAGCGCGTATTGTTTAAAGTCTAATAAAAAAAGAACCAAACTCTCATCGACTCGCACAATATTCCTCCGGGATATCATTAACTGCGCAAATGTCTTTCTAAAGTGATGTTAGTGATGGCAACCACGCTCGAAAGGAGTGCATTATCTTTTTGCGATGCAATTCCGTTTCAATATAGATCATCGAGGACGGTGCCCACACTGCGTTTACCTATCTACCCTTTGCATTTATTACGAGACGGTGAATCGTGATAAAAAAGCACGGAGCTCTTTCACTCTCGTATCAGAACTTCATCCTCTCGCCAGCAACCCTCTCGCATTTACCGGAGTAGCGTCGCGCTGAGCAGATACGCATTTAAATTTATCTCACGTCATTTCGTGGGAACGAGAACATAATTGTGTCGTCGAGAAGTCATTAAGACCTGCTTGCCGCGACCGCTTCCTTTTGAGGTGCGGCAGCTCATGACGCGGTTTAAATAATATCACGTGATATTCTAACGGCTTCAATTAAAAGTGTAATAAATCCTACAAACGGCTCTGACACCATCCGAAACCTAGCGCTCGCATTCTCAAATATTTTAATCCGCGATGCTTAAAAAATTAAGATATATGTACATACATGTCACAGAGAAACTTTGTCCTTCCTGTCCTTCCCATACCTTTAAAATTCTACATAATTAATTTGTAATAAGAAATTATTATTTTTTCGATTATTAAATTTTTATATCTAAATCTTAATTCATATGCACTGAAAACAGTACACATTAAACTTATTTTCTTAATATTCTCTTTTCCTGCATTAATTGCAGAAATAAATAAGCGCGTCCTGTGCAATGTTCTTAATCACTTGAAAACAGTTATTTCTATGTTTATTACAATTTTTTGAGCCTTAATTAATCTTCAAGAAATGTACGATAATTGCGAGATATTTATGTATATAACAAAAAGCGAAACGTAAAATGGTCTGCACTTAAAAAAAGATGCATAAACTGCAGACTGCGCATTTTTCAAAAAGACAGAAAAGCGTATAAAAATAACTAACCACACGTTATTGATTTTTGACAGTTTGTTGAGCTTTAAACTTGATTTACTCAAAACTGTTTTTTTTTTATTGACTTAATTCATTTTCGCACAACATTGTCCAATCCATCTCTTTGAACAAAAATTTCTCTACGTTCTGAAAATAACTGGAATAATCTCGATAGCCTGCCGAAGTGCATCAATGGACAGTGCCGATAACGAAAAATCGTCACCAAATTCCCAGGCGTAGTTTACGGTTTGCCAATTCGAAGGAGGATTAAGCTCTGCGCAATTTGCATACATATAGTCGATCACTTAGAATGTCGCGATAAAACGTTTCAGTTGCAAGCCGTAAAAAAAAAGAACAATAATTGGTTATCGAGTTCATTGATTTTCGAGAACACGGAATCGCCTACCTGCGTTCCTCCCTTTCTCGTTTTTTTTTCATCCCTGTGCGTACACCTTATCACGAAATAAATAAATCCGACGCGCATTCAGCACATCGCGTCAATCCGAATTCAATTTTCTGGCGGGATCTCGCGAGGGAAGGAGTACCCGTAGGGGTGCTGCAAAACGCTAAGAGGAATAGCTTTGGGGGCAGCGATAGTTCTATCCTACAGTTCCGAGCGAGCATACACGCTCGCAGAAAATTCATCTAGGAAAAGATACGCCGTACGAAGTTTACACTTGCAAATTTCATATTACTGTTTAAACTAAGCAGCTTTTCACGCGCTAATATTATTCTTAAGATATTACATAAGGCTTTCCCAAATAAAAAGACAGCGATAATAAAAATGTATACACTGTCTTTATAAATATAAATATATAATTATTAATAAATATATATTATTATTGATAATAATATATATTTAATAAATATAAATTTAAAAAAATAAAAAAATTGCTGCGACAGATCAGACAAGAATGTAATATACACATATGTAAATCGAGATACCGTATCGTGGCAAACATTGTCCCGTGCCGCGTGGTCTAGAGTGCGAACATTTGCCAATTTCCCAATTTCACAATATTTCGTGGACCACGAAGACCCGACGCAACGGACTTTAGTTTGCCTCCGTTGCGGCCGAGGTGCACACGTGAGGCCGGGAAGACCGGCGATGAAACCGGCGTGGCCTGGCACGGTCTCTCGAATTTCCGTGGCAATCGAATAACCCACCGCGAAATCCGTTAAGCAGTTATTAAAGCCCCGGCGAACTCGCTCGTCTCGCGGTGGCTTCCGCGCCCTGCAGAAATTTCAGTTATTTCTAGTAGGACACAAATCCGATTTGAATATCCTTGCTAGGAACGTCTAGAATGGCCGCTCCGGGCGCGCAAGTTAAAAGCGCGTGCATGACGGAACCGTCAGCGGTCCCATTCGTCGTAGCGCGGTCGCGGTAACTCCGTTTCGCGGAACATTACATACGCATTAGCCCGAAGGAACATATTCAACTTGTGGTTGCAGCCATGCCGATTGTGGGAGAACACAGACGGCGCATGAGAATTGCCGGATATGCGTAATTTATGAGATTTGCAATGGAGTTGTGGATACTCCATGGATCGTGCTATTCAGATACGCCGAATAAACACTGATGTAAGTTCTCTGACTTTCAATAATAATAGACGTACTTTGTGAACAATGCTCATTTTAACGGAAAAATTTCTAACTCATGATTATATTAACTTGGACATTTTCATACTCAAACCATTGTATAAAGCGTGAAGAATGGAATTTTATATTTTATTATCAACGACACCATTGAAGTCCATTTGTGACCATAAGCCGTATTTTAATTTATCCGACAACTTCTCAACTATTTTAATATGTGACGTTTATGTAAGTTAATATGAAATTATTGTTCTACACTGAAGAGGACTCGAACAGTGAGTCAAAACGTATGTAAAATTGTTAACTTTATGCGATTTAGCGTTTAAATAAACGTCCTTTAAGACCGATTTGATTTTATTGATTGTATTTGCACAAATATTTCCAGTGCTGGCTCTTAAGGCATTCTTAATTCGTTATTTAATTTAATTAATTTTAGAGCCTTTATTGATTTAACTGATATAAGATTCCCAGCTCAAAGGGCATTCCCAGTTTTGTCCCAACTATTCGAAATATTCGTATTCACGAGTTTACGCGGTTATTACGAGGTATACACGACTATACGCGTCGCACTCCGAATATCTATTTTTTTGGACAAGTGCAAAGACACACTCACAAACGGAGGAAGGAAGCGAGTGGCAGAAAAATCTGAAATCCCGGTGATAAAAGATACTATGCGTAAAATGTAACGGAGCGCAAGGAAATGTCTCTGGCAAGAAGAAAAGCCGGATAAAAGGATTCGTACAAACAATAAAACATAGAATCGTGGAAAATACTTAACGAGCGCATAAAACGGGAACTCCGTCGTAGACGAACATGAAAGGCAAACAGTGCAAGGAGGGGGCGGGCGGGGGTGGAGGGTAGAGCAAAGATGAGGAGGGCTGGTCGTAAGAATAGGTGCAGGTGAAAGCCGATAAATGGAATACGAAAGAAGAAACGGCGGAGAAAGTGAGAACGCATCTGGTGCGTCGTGGAGCGAAGGAGAGAGACAGATTCGGAGCGCACCGGAGTTACAATATAAATGATCCCGTCTGCACCCGCGCCCACCCCACCGTCGAGAGCTCGATCCCGGGCCAGCCTCCATCCCGGCCCATTTACATATCTGTATTATTCAAGCACGACTGTTATTCAATTTCTACGCAACTCGTAAATGCATTATTATTTAATCGAGTCGCACGCCGCCGGGCAGGACTCGTCGTGCGACGCGTCGCACTCGCGTTCGTCGCGCACAAAGGGGTGCGCGAGACGGAAACAACGAGGCACGGAAACGAAAGCGTCAGCCAGCGATCTATGCAATCTCCGGTAATTCGTCGTCTGCGGTGATATCAATTATTAATGCGATTCACAATTCTTTCCGCGTGCAAAGGAATGTAAAATTCCAAACGCATTTAAATAGATTCCAGTCGGGCCACGATGATTTTTACGTTTCACGATTCGTGTAAACAAGACTTTGCCATCTCTATTTCTGTATGAAAATTAACGCGGAATTTATACTTCCAAAAAAACAGCACAATTGATTCTATCGCTCGGTGTTTTTAAGTTTATTACAGCTTTTACGTTTTTTAATCTGTTACACGCGCTTTTATATTTGCCTGACAAAGTTTAAATTCAACTGCCAGTGTTAATACAAATATTCAAATATTTTCGAAGCCATAATCTCAATATGTACTTTTCCTATAGCCGCTGCGACAAAACGTAAAAATTTCGCAAAAATATCAACTACGATGACGACGTTCATTGCTGTCGCGCCGAATTTTTAACATTGATTTGCATTCATGGTGAAAGCATAGCCGTTAACTGAGGCAATTTCATGGAATTTAACCTTCAATCATAACTTCATTAACTGCCGCCGAGGGAGAGCTACCGTGGGAGCTTACGTGGGGTTAAAGTGCCCTCGATGTACCCCCTGCATATCATTTGTATAGCTATAACAGTTCAGCTTTAGATAGCGTCGCGAAAGTAACATTCACCCTCTTGGTTATCTTTCTTTCTTTTTAACTGCTGATTCTCCCCATGACGGGTTTAGAGGCCGGAAGAAAGAGAAAAGCCAGCGGATATATTTCACATGAATATCTCCCAAGGTATGCCCGAACAAGAATGGCGAAGATAAAATATCTACCGCCAATGAAGAAAGGGAAAGGGAGAACGAGCGACAGGGGAAGGCATGATGAAATGAATGAACTCGTTGAGTACCGCTTTTGCATATTAATGGTTATACGTCGTTAGGGAAGAGGCTATCATATCGCCGACACTGGGAAAACGACAAAAAAGAAACATTTACGCGCCGCGGTTGTCTCCTCGATACTGAAACACCGCTAAATGTCGGGCTGAAGCACCCTCTAAACACTCCACTCAATACCTGGCTGATGCTCGAGTACAAACGTTTGTATTTCTTCATAAGGAGTCGTTAAAAGGATTCTTAAATTCGCGTATAAAATATTCATTTAGGAACTTATGCCACACGAAGTGATAAAAAGTGTAGAATTCTCGATAAAAAAATAAATGTGACAAATATTTAACAATACGATTAATTGTCCAAGCAAGATTTCTCTCAAAAAGACATACATTTAAACACATTGAAAATCGCTCAACAAATGCATATTAAAAGCAATTTTAAAAAATCGCAATTTTAATATATATATTATTTTATATCCAACCTTTCCTCAAACAAGCAATTAGTTGTAAATGCTACTGCATTGATTTCAAAAATCAATTCTATAGTGGAAACATAAAAATCTTGTGTAAAATCAACAAATGCAACAAGAGACATTACGTTGGCTTGTTCTGAAATCGTACAAGGTAATACAGTGCATTGCAATTTGGTCGAGGAAAGCGGACGTGGCGAGCGATTCTGCCGGAATTACCTCAAGGACCGATCTTCGGAGAGGAGGAAGGACGCTACGAGAATGCAAACATATGGTAGCAATCGCTCGAGCAAGCAAGGATGTAAATTTCAGCCCTCGCTTTGCTTCAAATCCCCCGGAACGTCGTTTCGATCTGATTACTGTTCACCCGCATCGCTATAGCAAAGTAAAAAGGATAATACCGCGATGCGAAAAAAGAAGCAAAATAATCAATCGAGCTTAGTGTGCTGTAAAGGGTTCGAAGCTGTAGGGATTACCCTCTAAACGCCAATCCCGCTATTGCTCGTTAACTTCAATTCCTACAATCGCAACAGAACGCAAAGTGCAAGCTGATTGCGAATAATGCATATTTTCCGATAACATCATCATTCTACCAAACGCAGAAGAGGAGAATCGTCAGAGGGTCGCTTCAGAAGTTGCGCGAAAAAGAATAAAACTCGGAACAAATGTTGGTAGTACATCTGTTGTTTACCCTGCGTCTTGTACTAAATAATTCTCGTTCGTTCCTATGGCTTCACGCCGCGCGGAAGGAAGACGAAGTTTCCACCCCGATAAAAGTTCTTTCATACCTCTCGAAGCCACTTCTCCTCTTCCTCGACATACAGCCCAGATCCGGCGCCTCCAATCTACGTATTTTAGGTGCACGGTACTTTTCCAGGAAATGTCAGAGATGACTTTCTGCCGCATTACGGTAAATAAGGAAAGTTATTATGGCGGTACAAACTCGATAAGTGGGGACAGTGAAAAGATCTATGGAGCTACTCGAGTGTTCGGTATGCGAAATATGGGAAATCGCGTGAGCATCCTTATCCTACTCGAAAACATCCTTATGAGTGAAAAAAGATTTTACAATAATATAATATTCCATCATAGAGATATAAATAAAATGGCAATGTTTGTGTTTAAGTTCATTTTATAACGAGACTTAACACATTAAAAATTAATCTCGCTACACTGAAAAAAATCCATGTATTATTACATGGAAATTACTTGTTCAAAACCGAAAAATTACCTAATTATCACTGTAATTTTTTTTCTAGATTTTTAAAAGTGAAAATTCATATTAATGGTAAAATATAGGTAAAATTACTATTTTTATGCAAAAATCACTTGTAATTTCATGTGAAATCACTTGTAATCACTTGCAATTTTCCATGTGGGTAGCAATATTGCATGATTATACTGGGTCGGAAAAAACCCAGCATAATCATGTAAATATTTTTTTCATTGTACGATAACCGCGAAGATTCGTGGATACTGATACTACAAGAAAATCCAAAATCCTTGGTGAAATGCGTTAGTTAATCAAACGTATACAAATGGGAATAGACACAAAGAAAGGGTCGCTCGTACGACCGTGGCATGCAAATTTCGTCTCCGCGCTTCAGACGTTCCGCCAAGACTTTTCAATTCGACCTTCATTCATCAAACCCTCGACTTCGAGGAGAAAAGAACACACGGGCTGACTACACGCGAGCATCCATCACCCATTCGGTCTAACAAGTTGGAATCGAGCGAAGAGAAGAGAAAAATCGTGCCGAAGTACAGCACATCTTCCTCTGCTCTCTATTCTCATACTTCGTACCAAGTCGATGAAACGTATACTTTATACATGGCAGTACCGTTCTACTCGCAGACAGACATGAATAAATAAAGCCTTCCGGTATGCTACGAAAACCTCTTCGATATTGATCGCGATTATTTATAAATGCTGTTGATGAAGTATCCCTGTCACGGATGACAAATAATCGTTTGTTCCTCTCTCGATCTGACCTCCCTGACCTCCTTTCTACGAAGTTGTCGTAAAGCTATTTTCTTCTCGAATCATTAATAAGTCCAAGAGACAGTTTACTCGAAAAGCATCTAGATGTCCAAGTTGTCACCCAAACATGTAAAGACACTATGATCAAAATTTTCAAGTCGTTATTTTCGTATAATATCGCGCAGAAAGGAAGAATACTTTTAGAAACAAAGAATACTTTTATAGCGAGACTTGGCAAACAGTCATTTTAAATTGTGAAATCGATATAACAAAAGAAATTACGGTAACAACAATAACTAAACAGTTGCACGTATGTATTATACAGATTAAACGTATTCTGGCGGATTTCGTGATTTCCAACGAAGCATAAGCTAGGGAAAGCTTGTCTCGCGAATCACTCGCCAATTTCCGCGGTGTGCTTTATCAACGCGAAACAGATACTCTATTATGTACGGCATATGCAAAACCATCGAGATACGGCCGAGTCGCAAGGTACAGCCTTCCGGACGCATAAAGTGTGTGCCGAGACAGCCGAAGCGGAAAAACAACTTCAATCGACGAAGCCAACGCTTCGGATCGACTGATTCCGCTTCCCCGCGACAAAATCCATACAATGCACCAGACACGAGAATATACCTGTCTCTATTTGCAGATAAGTTCTTTTGTTACTACGTCGAATAGCTCTTGCCGACAAATGCGATTATCATAATATCAAACGCGATATTTTTGTATAGGTATATCACAAAATAGAAGCAATTAAGTGAAAATATAAGACTTCCGGAAGACTTAGCAAGCCAGACTTTGTCTCCGCAAGTGCTTTGATGATTTTAAAATAGATTATTCCTTGACGCATTTATTCTTAGGTCGTTATAAATCATAAATCCTCAATTTTAAACATTAGATATTTATGTGAAAGATTCTCTGAAAACTCTGTCTGTCGCAGTGCCCTAAAGTGCATTTGAAAAAAAAAACTAAATAAAAAATAAGTCTCGTCCATCTTGAATATCATTTCCCTGTACGGAAAGAGAAGAACAAGAATAATCGGTTAACGCGTAAAGATTGCGCGCAAGATTCTGATACGTGGTGGAGATAATGGAGAAGTGCTTCAGACGTACTCACGTCGTAAAATAAAACAGTCTAAATGTCGGCGCTGATGTTTTATATAAAACACCCTCCGAATGAATACTGCACGACAATTACGGTACGTTGGCAGGATATAAAGAGCGAGATTAACATTTAACGGCTTTGTCAGCCCGCTGCAGCCTCATCTATAGAATGAGGTATACATGTATTGTATCGTAAATTGTGGAATTCAGTGTAACAGATCGTAGGTAATTCATGCGATCGTAAACTTTATTATACCGACATTCGCGGTGAGGGATAAACGTATGACGGAAGGAAGTCGAACGCGTAGTGTGTAACTACGAGACATTACTATAGTATATTCGTAACGGATAAATGTCTAATCGACAATTCTATACAAAGTAACAAATATCTCAGAAATTTTAATGGAATATTAAAAAATATCCGTTTCAATCTTGATTATAAATTGCATTACAAATTTTATAATTTTTATTTAAATTTTTTATCTTCTCCTAAAATTTTTATTATGGAAGAGACCCCGTTCTGTCGCGCATTACGTACTTCAATCCGTACATGTTTAATAACAGTGGCAACCTTTGTAGAATAAAATTGTTTACGTTGTAGACTAACAAAGAGGAATTTTAAAACGCAACAATTACCTTTTTTCGTTAAAGTAAGCTCTTGTTTGTAATAAGCGTAACATTAAAAGATTTAAAACGTCTACGGCAGCTATTATTGTGGTGGTAATGAACAGAGATAAATACGTGGCGAGCTCGGATCGTCGCGAAATCTCGGCACTGAATAGCGTAGTTATTCACACATAAATTAGGCGCGTGAAATGAATACCAACGGCGCGTTTAATTAAATTTGTGTCGTGATATATGCGCCAGTTATTACAAATCGTCCTTGCAAGGGTAACGCGCCTCAAATGAATTCATGCATTTAATATATCTTTCTTTCCCTGTGATACTTTCTTAACGGAAAATACGCGAAAAATACATACATGTTATTAGTACACTTTCGTGTACTATTCACGTTTTTCTTCCAAAATGTTAAGTAAACTTTATAATTCAATAAATCAGCAGTCGTAACGAACTCTCCTTCGTAAAGGAAGGAAAACAGCTCATTACTTCCATGCTTTAACTTAATAACAGACTTTGCTCTTTATAATTAGGCAGACGCAAAGCAGCAGCTACTCTTTTCTCACAGGGTTATGTATGCAGAGAGGATATAAGTTTCTCGATAGACTGAAGTTGTACTGGCAATCCTCAGGGAAGCAAAAAGTGCTAATGACCCGTGCTTTCAAAGTACCAAGTTTTAAATCTATTTCGGACGAGTTGCTGGTAATTGTCAATATGTGACATTTCATTTCCTATCCAATTAATCCGCATATAGCCGCAAATTTCATTTAAATGGTCTTAAGAGCAGCATTGAAAAACGATTAATGGTTCATTACCAAAAATATAAAATTAAAAATAAAATTACTCACCGCCAAGATCTGCAAAAAAGATTTCGCGAAGAGCTAGAAATTCCTCCTCAGGAAGTATGTCCACTTTTCCGAAGGAGTCATTCTGGGGCCAAATTTCTCTATAACATAATTTTATCCGAACTTTGAATATCCGTGTGAAATATAATAATATTAATAACTATAACATAAGTGAAACCTACCAATAACAACTTAATAGCACGATAATGTTACGCCATCATAAGCAAGCAATTTGCTAGCTCTGATATACAATATAACATTCTCGTATATATAACTTACTGCAAACTACACAAACTTCACATTTCATAAAGTTGCAAAGTTCGATATATCATATATATTATACATACTGAAGATTATATTATTTATAGTTAAATCTCTTTGTTATGGATCGCGCGAGATGAAAAAGTAGCTAATTTGTAATATCACATTCAAAAAGAACTATTATAAAAAAAACATTAATTTTTAAAAAACTAATTGCAATTTTCAAATTTCCTAAATTGCAATATCATCATAATAATCATATAAATAACGTATGGAACAATGAATTCATAAATTGTTAATAAGGTCGATGTGATTAAATAAAGCAAGTTCGTTATCTCAAGTTATACGACTAAGGAAGATTCGGTAGAGTGCAGTGCAGCAACGCGATGAGAAGTCCGAGTGGCAAACTCAATGAGTCTCGTAGAAGGTTCCTTTGAGCATGAGAGGTTCACCACGATCTACACCAACATCGGACTCCTTGCGTCAAGTGCTCACACCCAACCCTTATTCTTCGTCGACCCACCTACCTACCTACCTACGCTACCGTTGATACCGACACACATGCATCTCCTTTACAAAGTATCTGTGTATCTTAGGGCCACAAAGCAGAAAGTGCCACCGCTACCGTTGAACGAAGAAATAAGAAAGATGCAACGTAGGAGACAAGAAAGACTTTCGAAGATGAGAATTGCAAGAAAGCAAGCTTCAATCTACATATTTAAACTTCGTCAAATTTGTCGCTAAATTTATCACGATGTATATTTGCGATTCAGAATAGTTTTTACAAAATTCAGTAACTACGAAATTTAAAATTGAGTTACATATGGCTCCATATACTTAAAAAAAATTAATAATGCATCAAAACTTTTAATAATTCTATTTTGATATAAAAGATTTTCTTTGTCTTTGTGTAATTGTCTCAGTATTTATTTCCAACCCTTCATAATTTACAAGCTATCGGCCCCTTAACACACTTTTATTTTTAAAAAAATTACATCCAAGATAGATGAAAGCTAGCTTAGTTGGGTCTGAGACATCTTGTATACTTTATGAGAATTCAGAAAAAAGAAAACAGATGGTCGTGTGCGAACGTGACTAGGAAACAAAGGTAAAGTCACGTCTTCAGGAACGCCCCGAAGAAAGGTGTAGCTAATGGTAGAACACTTTTAACCTTACATTACATGACGGGATGGCTCTCAAACATCACTTCATTCGTTTCACTAAAGATCTGCTACAGTTTTTTAATCATATATGAAAAGATAAACAATTTCAAAAAATATTCTCATGAAAAAAAAAACTTTACGTTGCCATGTTGCGTCAAACTTCTTTTTACATAAAATTTTATTTTACAATTGAGAATTATTTTCTTGCAAACAACAATATCGATAAAACTAAGATTTATCAATAATTTCTGTAAATATGTGTTGCTGACGGATGAAAAGATTATACATTATTAAAATTATTGCGGTTACCGCAATTATTACTCACACACAATTCCAATTTTAAATACATCAAATCACGTTTAATTAAATTTTAAAATGTTCTACGTGTCATATATTTTGTAAAAATAATCCTTAATCCGAAAATCTATAGTTAGAAAAGATGACAACTGTAAAAAGTTCTGATTTTATAGACGATTGAGCACAATATTCACATAATATTTAAACCAAAGAGAAACAGGGAATCGCAAGGTACGATAAGAATTATAATATTATAATAATGGACTTCTTTATCAATACTTTCGCAATGTAATCATAGCTTTTTCAACCGTAAAAATAATAATGGCGATAAAAATCTTTTCTTCTTCCCTTCATTGTTCACAGCATCGCGCGATTGATAATGAAAATCGTTCCTACTTTACTCCATCCTAATAGCGCCGGAGTCGCATTAAAATCCGGAGAATTGGATTTGGTCACTTGACATGAAATCGCACTTAGTTGCAATTGTACTATATAAAAGCGAAGCGTATGGACGGCTCTAACGCGGATACGTATGCACATAGAACGTGTTTCGTTTTATGCGTATACACGTGACACACATCCGTACGTTCTACAATATGCGACTCGGGTTGAAATCAAGTCCGGACATGACCATTCACGTTTACACGCGAGCAGATATGTAATCCATACAGTATACGTTAGATGAGTTGCAGCTAGCGTATACAAAAACTAAAAACCAAGTTGAAATCTGGGACAAGAATCAAATGTAGCCACGATCTTTTTCATTACAGTTCTATTAAATATATTATTAAAAATTAAGCTGTCTGTGCGTGATAATTGAAAAAAGTTTTTGGCTAAGTAATATCTACTTGAAATTTTAAAGAAATCATTTTTCCACTATCGACTTGCATCATCAAATCGACAAAGCTTAATTTATAAAAAGATTTTTCATTCTTGATCTTGGTACTTTTGTAACTGCCATTTAGATAAGAAATCCAGCCTTATCGGACGCTAGTCGCTGTATAGCGCGTTTCAGGTTTGCGGGTCAAGAGAGTCTGGTCCACTTTCGAAAGCTTTCCGAAATTCTCTCCGCTAGAGATGAATCCAATAAGCCGACGCAAGGGAACGCAAAAGAAGAGGAAGGGTGCTGTCCCCGAAGCGGAAGAAGTGGCTCGTACGACGCTGCTGCTGGCTGCTGGCTGCCTGAATAGAAATTCAGCAGCATACAATCCCCATTATCCCTCGATTTGAAGTTCCGCGACAATGGAATCTCTCAGACGCGCCGTACCCGTCGTCGTCGCCGTCGTCGTCGTCGTCGTCGTCCCTCGACTCAGCGTTCCGACATACAAGCCGATACCGCTTTGCCAGACATGAAATAGATAATTTCGACACGTCCATTTTCATGCTTGGCAAAGATTCAAAGTGATGAATCAGCCTTCGGACTTGGATATTAAATTGTCACAAGGCTCTTAAATATATTTACACTATCGTACTTCTGATAATTTCTCGTCCAGGGTTGCAGATATTCTTTTATTTCTTTTTCTATTATTCTCCTAGTTGTACGCAAGAAGATAAAGTTATCCTAGAAATAAATACTTCCAACTTGAATAAACTAGATTTTGCTTCTGTGTATTAATCACGAATCACAATATCCTAAAATACATAGAAAGGAAATTTCAAACTGGCGCTTCGCAAACAATGAAATTATTACTGCACAGTGCGATTATTTAGAGATGAAGAGGAGAAAATGATAAATCGACGCAAATTTTTTTTTTTCGTCGTAATCATTTTACGCAATTCTTAAGTTAAAATCACTGTACTGGCAGGAGGGTCGCAGACGGTGCAAATGGAAAATTAGAGGGCTAAAACCGGTAGCCAGACGACGGAGTATTTACTAGGCAAACGAAACACGATTACCAGAAGCACTACTCGTAACCGAGAAACGAAGACGTGTACGCGAAGAGAATAGGGGATATTACACTGTTTGTCTTACGTACCTACGCATTACCGTAAATGCCTTATTAACAATATTGTACGCGCCTAGGCGTAGTCTATATACGGCGTAGTCAACAGTCTGCTACTTTTATCCCCTTGTGTGCACAAGGTCGGTATGGGTCCTGCAGACTTCTATTGTGTACCGGCCATAGCAAACATTACCCCCCATAAAATGGACGGTGGAATATTACGTACAATCTCCCGAAGTAGTTCGCAGCGATAATACCGCGTAAAGAGAAAAATCGCAGAAGGGACTATAATTTCATAGCTTTATGATAGGAGGAGGCGGCGACGGTAAAACCGACTTTTATCCCCGCGGTTATATCACGGCACTCCAATCTGATAGAACTAATAAAGTTAAAGATTAATGGTACAGTGTCTCGTGTCCTCAGTTGAAACTATCGTCTTAGCGCAACGGTGGTATTTTTAAATGTCACCGAGTTTGGTAAAGTAGCCTCAGATTATGAAATTCAGGTAATAAACGTTACTCTTCGATGGTATTTTTCGTATCAATCCGTATAAGGAAAATGACTTAAGACGTTCGCGATCTGAATACGCGTTTGCATTTAGCGTAAAAGCGAAAATGCTTTGAGACGAGCCACGTAAAGAATCTATTTACACGTCGACGGAGTTTATCATCGAGGGGTATATCGAATCTCGCGAAAAGCATCGAGGCGGCGATTATGCCTTAGAGCAAGAAGGGTTGGCGAGGTGGAACGCAGAAACAAGTTGACGGAGGGACATGACTCATAGGCACATTTAGAGCTGGAACACTTCAAAGAGTTGGTTGGGTACCGGTTCACCCCGATGAACCGGTGTATACCGACGCGTTACAAGAGCGCGGCAGATCCCTTTCAGATTTAATGTAATGTAAATATCTGCGGCAGTGCAAACGCCTGGCTTTTCGCCAGTTAATTGGCCGTGTGACTGGGCGGTGCACAAAGCCGAAAAAAATCTCAAACAGCTCAATAAGCGTAATTAATATCTATATTACAGAAATTATACGATCAAGCTTAACAAAAATTGCGACACGGTAATAAGTTTTTCATTATCCATTTGACGTTTTTGAAGAATTAATTTTTTAAATAAAAATAATAAGGATAAAAAATGAAGTTACGAATTTTATCTGGTAAGTATATTATATACCTAGTATATAAATACTATATGAATAAAATGGAGAATGAATCAAACTATAATTTTGTTATACGATTAGAAATTCGTATCAATATCGTGTAGATTTACACACGTCTCGTTATATATTACTAATTATATATATTACTTTTATTTATATTACTTCGGGTATAGTACAAGCTTTGGTTCAAAAGATCAAAAATTCATCGAGTTTAGGAAAATAAATCCTCGTTCTTACTGACCTAACCCTAACGTAATGAATGCCTTTGTTTGACAAAACAAAGCCCGCACAACCCCTGTAATTAATCGACTTATTTCGAAATTATTTTTTGTTGTTAAAAAATATTATATTCTACTACAAAAATGTAGGCGTTGCAAATATATAAAAGGATAAAGGGACAGATACCTTTTTAATGATTTTATTATTAAAAAATAGTATAAATTAAAAATTAAACGCTGCAAAATGGAAGTCCGAACCTTCGGACATAAAAACGATCTTTTATCGCAATCAAACCGATTTTGATGAAAATTTACGTATTAATCGCACGGTACATCAAATTACGAGCGAGAAATTATTTATTACAAGTAATTTTTTATTATAAGTAATAATCTCTCGCATAGTTAAACAAAGTAACAGAGAAGTTAGAACCGCTCACTCGTTGTATTGCATTACGATGGTTTAGGTGTAAAACTAATTCTTAAAATAAACAACAATAAACAACACTGCCATCGCTTCAGCAATGAGTTTCATGGCAACGAGTTACTTTCCGGAAATCACTTCTCAAAATAAACAAATCCCTTACCTTGCTGCACGTAGGAGACCAACTGCCTGTTCCAAGTTCCTCTGTCGCATTAATTTCTGGATTCTCTTCATGGCGTCCGCTCTACAAATCAGGATGAAAAAAACCGTAAAACATACACGTTTTTTTAATCATTTCAACAAACATAAATAATAACGTAAATATTATTAACCGTCACAATGCTAACACATACTTTTGTTCGTCGATAGGTATGTCTAAGGTTGCATCAAACGGCATCATTACAGGTATAACGGCATCACGCATAACAGCAGATAATTCGGGACCTATAGTTTCCCAACGTTCTTCCAAAGTAGGAACCGTAGTTACGTTTTGCTGAGTAGATTCTGGTTAAAGAATAATTTTGTATATATATATAAAATTTAATTTTATAATACTTTAAACTCATCAACCCAATCAATACACAAACAGATCTTACTTTTTCCCTTTTTAGCCTTTCTTCTCTTTGACTTAATTTTTTGTACTACGAGATTTCGTTGGCCTTTCTGGCAAAAGTGTTCAAGCATTTTTACAAATATGTGAACAGTCGTTACAAGATCCACTAAGTACTGCCTGAAAGACGAGCGTATTTATGTAACTACATTGTTTTAAGCTGACGGCGAACTTAAACCGCCTTCCTTCCTTCCTTGTGACAAGAAATTAATTCAATCCTGCTACTCGCGCATTAATTTGTCAATTTAGTTCCGGCAACGCGCGCTACCGCCATCAAAGCCAAAGTTTGACGGAACCGTCGTCCTGTTTTCGTTAGCGTCCCCGTAACGTCAAAGTAGCAGCAACGTGGCATTGCGGTACGTCGCGCCGCCCTTACATTTCCGTCGTGGAAATCCGCGCAAAACCCGTCAAACTCGTAGCAAGTTGAACGCCCACCGCCTTTTCCCATTTCGCCGGCCGGAAGGTCGATAAAAGTTGTTTATTCCGCCGAGGAACCGTAGAAGGGAGGAAGAAACCGGGCGGGTGCAAGCTACCGAGACCAGCCGCCGAAGAAGAGAAATAGTCGAAAAGGAACGGCATCGGAGGGAGCTGGAGTGGCTTCCTGGCTGGTCGAACCGATTGATCCGAAAGTGAATCAATCTGTCTGCGGTAGATAAAACTTTCGGTAAAGAGTTCTTCTCTCTCTCCCTCCCCCTCTCTTTTTCTCTCTTCTCTTCACGACGCGGATTTGCTCGGTACAGACGCGAATTGTTCGGCATAGAACGCGTCGCATAACTTTTCGCGATACCTGCATTACGTTTTGCTACAGCCTGCTAAAAATTCGCGAAGGATTCGCGAGGGATTTGCGAAGGATTAGTGACTTATTCCGCTGAATTAAAACTGGAAGGACTGACGATTATCGAAAAAATAAAAAGCGCAACTATGAAATATAATTTTTTTCCTTTGATAATTTCTATCAGTCGTTCTCTTCTAAAATTTTCAAAGCCGCTTTCAATTTTTTACGTAAGTAATCAAGATGATGAAGTTACATGATTTATTCCGTACGGCAGTAATTATGATGATGAAATTTTATTCACACTCACCGTGACATTTTGACCTCGTCGAAGCACAAAAGCTGAGAGAGAATCGTTTCCCGATATTCCGGGACATAAAAGATATTACTTTTAATTATCTTGCTGGATTCCCTAACACCATCATCTGTACTCTTATCCATTACCATAAGAGTGTTAAGAAGTTCCTAAAACGCAAAATATATTTTCATTAGCTTCTCTAAACATTCACACGCAATGCTGATTATCGTACAATTTCCTACCTGATATGCTTTTAATCCCAAATGCAATCTACGAGACCAAAGCGGTATCCTTTTTTTATCGACTATTATCATCTCGTAGTATTGTTCCATTTGTCTTTGCACTAAATAAAACACTTCTGTCGATATTGTTTCGCTAGATGATAAAATAAAATAATGCACTTTAATTTGTGATTGTTAATAATACGAAATATTCCAATTTTAAATTCGTGCGAAGAGTACAAAATAAAAATAAATTTTTTTATATGTTTACAATTATTAAAAAAATCAGTATCAGTCAAACAATCTGTAAAATTTAATCCGACGGAAATGGAGGATCGTATGCATTGCATAGCGCACATAACGAATCGTAAACAAAATTCAAACCATATGATATACATTGTTTTAACGAGAAATGGTGTAAATATACAGAATCAGTTACCTAACTTTATTATCTAAAGCTACTTTTAATAAACTTTTGATACAAAAAAGTAGTTAAGTTTATTATCTCGGAAAAATAATATTAATATAGACATCCTACGGAACAGTGACCATTTAATAATTTCCGTATTCGCAACCGTTGTAAAAATTATTCCATGACATAAAGGTAGATGGTTCATCTTACACGCGGACGCTGGAGAATTTTCTCTCTAGACAAGTCCCGAAAGAAAGCGACGATGCGTAAAACGAGTTCGTAAACTGTCTCGCTTTCTGCCTCTTTATCCGAGGTATGCGACAATGTAGACTGCGCTATGAAAAAGTTGAAGCGCGAAGATTTACCTCACATATTTTACTTGGAATTTGTAATGTCGATTGAACTCCATGAAGAAACGCAAGGCCCATAGATAGACAGCCGTTTCCGCGACTTGGCCATGGGCGTCGTTGATGAAGCAAGATCTAGTAAACTTCATCACGGAGTTGTAGGCCCCGCTTAGAAATTCTACGCAAAATTCTTTCAGAAAGAGTCGCACGCTGAGAGCAGACATGCGCTCCTCTTTGGCGTCCTGCAGGCCCATTTTATCTTTGCGTCGCTTTACTCTTTTCTGTTACAAAAGACACGTGCCTTCTATTGTTGTACTTGATGATTTTATTCGTATAATTCGAAACACATAGTCGGAACTATTTTGACATTCTCGAACGTTTCCGGAAACAGTAAGATAGGAAAAGATTATAGATCGAGAAACTTGCAAAATTTACCTTATCATGACCGAATTCCAGAGCTTCGATCTTTTGGTACGGTTTGTGGCATATCATTTGATTTTCTCCGGTAGCTTTCATATTCTGCACAACGTAAGTGCCGCCGAATCGTGAGTGCCTAATTAATCGAATGAAAACATAATATCAGAGATTAAACTTATTCGTGAAACGAAATGTATTCTTGGACCTTTTAAGGGTGCAAACGTATCTTAGAATACAATATACAATATCGGGAGAATATGTGCATGTATATTTCAAGCAAAGATTAAATTTCCTGTTTAGTTTTCGCGTCTCCCTTTCCTTTCTCTACGCACGAATTGAGATGCGAGAATAACGTGATCCCTCGCTACTAAAAAGAGAACTGATCATTCAAATCCAATTTCAGCCCTGAGTCCCGAAGATTCAATCAATGGAATAGAAGGCAGCTGTCAACGGCAGATAGTTTCCTAAATGACGAAGACGCGCATCCTATCCTCTTTCTCCTACTTTTTTCTCGCGAGAGAGAAGCTCACTTCCATCACCCTCCTTAAAATATTTTTAAACAAATAGCTAACTTCTCAAGAAGTTCGTCAAAGCGTAACAAATCGTTACAAATAAAATTAAAACAAACGACAATTTTTAATTTGCATTTAGCTATATGGAAATATTACGACTTTTAAGAGAAGCAATCTCAAATAAAGGATTTCTTATATGTAATTCCTGTACGAAAGTAATGTGGAAACAATAAATGGAGATAAATAAAATGATAAAAATGATGCGGCGGGCACGTACACGGCGCAGCTATCCAATTTTGTTCCTATGTTTACTATTGCTATCAAAAAGAGATCTGTGTTCGTGACACAGCTAGGCGCTGCTTTATCGTTTTCCGATCAAATTATCTTTCCATCGATCGATAGAGAACATGCGGAAGGCGGAGGGATCTTTTCACCGCACATCCAGTCCCTTTCAACTCGTAAAAAGCCTTTCGCAAAGACGTGGATGCGCGCATCCACGGGCTTCTGGAACGCGCTCGTTACAAGAATACGGCTCGCTTCTCTCCAACAAGTGGATAAAAGCTTCTATTCATGCTTCGGGTGGTCCTACCTTAAAAACTAGGTCATATTCATTATACGCATATCGCATCGCGAACACACCGCGGTAACTCCCAAAGGCATCCGTCAAGTAGCAATCGGCGCCTTTTAGTCATCCCATTTTTATGATCATGGGCTTTTAGCTGTGGCCGCTCATTAAAATGGTAATTACGCGATAGCTATCCGCATTAAGTGCATTCTCCCGTGTATCACGGTAAAAAACGTACGGATAATACTGCTAACGTATGAATAAAACTGAATTAAGCTCGTAGATATTGCTACGACGTGACGTTTAGTCATATCAGATAAGTCGACAAATTAAGCACGTGTCTAAAGAGCGATTTTAATTCAGGAATTATTGATCTCGAATAAATGTTTTTCAAACAATCAATTTTCAAGCACGCGTTTCATATAAACACTATTTATTTTAAACCGTGTTATTTACAAACATTTTATATCATACAGAGATATTGTTTTAAACTCGTTGGAAAAATTTATTTACCCGATGTCTCTCACTCGGTTTTTTAAATTTACATAGCTATAGCATAAAGTAAGTGAATGCAGTTTGTGTTTATCGTTATTTTATAGATATTATACTGGGTATATTCCAGAATTCGCACACAGGAATTTACAATGCACAATACGATTCTCTGCGCCAGATATCACGCATAGTTGTTATAAAAATTTTCAGAAAAATAGTAAAACACTATACACGTTCAGCGCGCGCCATCCCTGACTCATGTGTAACTTTTAGAGCGCTCATTCGTTAGCTTTAAATTGCTCTCATTTGAAAACTACTGCTCACACGCAATTTTGCTAGTAGAAAAAAATGTTTTTTCTAGCACAAAGAATGGCAATGTATATTCCGCGTACGCAAATTCAATTATTCGCCATATCTTATTAATAAATTAATAAACTTTTTTTATTGATAAATAATAATACATATACACTCACCTTGATCCAGCGTATTTTCTTACTTTGTCCATTTTTTCGCGTAATTCTTTTTGTCGCAAGGCTACGAGATTAGCCTCGTCATTTTCCCTTTCAGCGGTACTACGTTGCAACCCAGATGCAGCCAACAGGCTTGCATTTTGCTCACGTAACATTAAAGATATAATCTGGCCGAGTACGAAAATAATATTGTTATTTACGAGTAACAAGTTAACAGGTAAAAATAAGATCTTAATAACAGTATTATTTTCATAGAACTACTTTAAATATAAAAAATATAAGAAATAAATAAATAAATGTAACTAGTATGCTGTATATACCTCTAAAATTTGCATGTGATATTGTTGCTCCTTATTGGTACTGACAATGAACAACAAAATATCCACTATGCCCGATGCATGAAATGCAAATAATATCTATAAAAAGGAATTCTGTATGTCACTCGAAACAATGTTCGATATAACACATGTTAGAAAAATAAAAAATTTGTTTTAATATTAACATAGCCATTTACCTCATCGTGAACAGTAGCATCGTTATCAGCTCTTTTATCGTTATCATTAGGTGGCACTTGCAGTATATTTCTAATGAAAACGAGTATTCTTTCAATTGTTAATTCATTTTCCTCTTCTCTTTCTGTACTATCCTATAAAATAAAAGTTATCTTACAACTGGTAAGCTATCTACCACAGACATAAAGAATTTTCCCACTTACAATGTTAAGTAGATTCCCCAAACGACCAGCTACTGCTAACCACACATTCTCATCAGTTAACGCTGCCTTATACTCTTGTAAATACGAAACAAGTTGTTGATACAAACTATATATTGTTTTCTCAGTTGGTATCTGTTCATTGTAAATTACAAACGCGGAGCTTGTCAAATTAATAAGTAATCTGTTTAAAAGAAGTAGATAAATTATATGTAGTTATACCGTTACATCAAGTATGTGAGTCATAATGTTCTATATATTCAATATATTTAACTCTACTTTGTACACTAACACGTACCGCAACAAGACATCCCAAAGTTCAATGTTCTTAACATGATGTATAAGAATCTTTACAAGATCCGTTTGAAGTAGTTTTGTTTGTCCAAGAAAGCGCCTTATAGTGTGTGTATCGTCATCTCTTTTAAGATATCTGATAAGATCCTTTATGACATCTGTCAAGAAATTGATTGCACTATTAAATATTATTCTATCCCATTCAAATGTGTCATTTCATAAAATAAGATCAAAGTAAATCTTCACCTAAGCAATTTTTGTCTAAATGGTAGGTAGTTCCATCAAAGTATCCAATTACAGCGCAAGTGGCAGTGAGTTCAGCAGAAAGATAATCTGCCATGCTTAAGTAATTTACACTGCGAAATTCTCAGTATGCAATATTTATCTTTCAGACTTTTATATGCACAGCAACTATCAAATAACAACGCACATTAATTTCCTTTTTAATTTCATTAGCCTGCTGTTAAAAATAATAAAGTCCAGTAAATATACAGAAATATAAAAAAATTCATTTAAATTTACATTCTCGATGCACTTGTCTTATAGAATTAAAAACTAATTAAAAAATCGTCACTACTCATTTTCAAACACACGGCTGCTTTAAGAACATTACTTGACAAAAAAAAACACTGACAACAATCCAGTTTCTTTTTCCCAAAATTAATGAAGTGGATTTCTATTCTGATCACTCACCGAGAAGTTAGCTTAACAACGACGACAAATCCAGCAAATCTCGCGAAGTGTCCAGCACCGGCAACGATCGCACATCGAATTCTAGGTTATGTCACGCGCGCGGGATAAGGTACATAAAGCACACCGGCACTTCTCGCGACGAGACGCACACGCACTCACTCGAAACGTCGGTACGAGACGCGTCGCGAAAAGCGTTAACCTGTCACTGACTTTCGCGCTTCTCCGAGGAAAACCGAAACAATCGTACGCGCGCGTACCGTCAAACGCAACAGGTGATGAGAAAAGCGCGCGAATCAAGCGGACGTCACTCGGTCACGTGATCGGTCGCTCTGTCACGTGACCGGTCGCTCGGCCGCGCTCGGCACTTTCCGCCTGAGTTCAGACCGAACCGGTCGCGGCAGTTTCAGCCTTCTGGGCCCTTCCTGGCGGCTTTGCGGTCGAACGGGTCGAATCGAATGGCGAAGCGCTAGCGGCTAGATAATAGTAGGTAAATTATTGTTTGTTTTACTCTTCAGTCCGTTATTTTACCGCTTTTCACATCTGACGAAGCAAGGCGGACATAACGTATGATTGACGCGAAGAAAGGGAAGAGATCGAAATGCATGCGAAAAGCGCGTAAAGCTGGCGCCAGAGCTATAATTCGTGATTCGAGCATCGTTCATCCTTGTTTATCATTTGATAAACAACAAGGATGACGTGATTCTATTCACGAATAATTCGCGAAAACGCGCATAGTCTGGCGCCAGCTTTATAATTACAACGTTCAATGTGCGCAAAATGGCGCACCGAATCTAATCACTTTGCCTAATGCCTAATATATTCAGAACGGCGCGTCAGAGCTGATGGCGTAGTTATCATTTCGAAAACGTATCACGCATGCAACCACAGGCAGCAACTATCAGGAATAATCCTGATGCCATAAGGCAAGGGCGTCCGCAGAATTTTTTTCAGGGGGGGCATGATTCAAAATATTACTTGCAGAATTAGAATATATATAATTTGAAATTTAACCCACACAGCACACGATATTGCGATATCCACTAGATATCCGAGAGATCGCAATATGTCCAATTATATATCTCAATAACTGTAGGATCTTCATGGGATCGCATTATGTCCTATTGGACATCCGGATCACTCTGGGATATCCTCAGGATAAAGTGTGCTGTGTGGGAAACACCTTTTGAAATTATAATCCTATGAGTTAGAGCAGAGATCGGTAAGGTTAGCACAACTTTGGCTTTCCTTTATTCAAAGGGAGAGCAAATGCTTAATTTTTTGCTGATTCCAGGGGAGGCATATGCCCCCTCTTGCCCCCCTCTGCGGACGCCTATGCCATAAGGCGTGCCACAGAAACATGGATTTATCGTGCTGAATGCTGCATTCAACAAAACGGCGGCCACTTCTAAAACATACTTTAAATGTTTTACTGTTAAACATAATCTTTACTCTTTAATATCTTATTAATAAACAAGTTTGAGACATATATGTTTATATAAACTTTTTTGTTTATTTTGACCTAGAAAATATATTTCTCTAAAATAGTACCGTGCAATTCTGAAACACTCTCCCTGACAGCACACACATCCAAAAGACATTCAGAAGTCGTCCCAAGGACATCCTTAGGCGATAGGGATGTCCTCGGGACGTCCTCGGGTTGTCCCCCGAATATGTGTGCTGTCAGGGCTGTATATGTATAAAAATGACAGATTTCATCGAATGAAATGTTATGAATAATGTTTAATTCATTTCACTCTGTCCATTTGTTACAAAATGGATAGAGTGAAATGAATGAACTATCTCGTGCCCAAGTAGAACACGAAAGTCATGATGAAGTCAAAATGATGCTAAAATGACGCCTTTGACATCATTTTGAAGTCATTTTGAAGTCATTTAGACGTCATTATGACTTCAAAAATGATGTCAAAGGCGTCATTTTAGCATCATTTTGACGTCATCATGATTTTCTGTTTTACTTGGGTTCAATACACGAAATACAGTGCGTTTGATACTTCTTTACCGGAAACGATTCCGGAACATCGAGATATCAGTAAATCGCGTGCTTTCGTGGCCGAAACGTAATTTTGATGAATTGCGTTTTGCAAACGCGAATAGAGAGCGAGAGAATGGATACATCCCCAGGTAGAACACAAAATGATTTTCAGAAGATTTTTTAGTTAAAAAATCACTTAAAAATTATTGCTATATCAAGAATTCATCACAAAATCATCATAAAAAGTGTATCGAGTGACGTCATAATGATTTTTCCTAAAATGACTTCTACTTGATGTCATTATGATCTTATTATGATTTTGCGTTCTACCTGGGTCGCGTACAAATTCCAGAAAGGTCATTTCGATTTTCGACCAGACGGACACGTAACTCGTTTTATAAACAAAGAAAAAAGAAATAACGAAGCGTCTGTTGTCGCGTTTGTATTTAGGGTTTTTCGATTACGCCGCGCTCAGCGACGCGAAGGGTCGACCGGTCGGCCAGCCCGGGACGTCCATTATGTCGTCGTGATACGAGGCAGCGCTTTCGGCGAGCAATCTGCTGATAGACGTCGTCCGCAAAGGAGGAAAATAAAGCCATAAATCCAATTTCGTCGCGCGGGGGAGACGAGAAAGGGACGCCGGACGAGCGAGGAGGCGACAGGCGAGGTCGAATAAGTAGAGATACAAGAGATACGACGCGTAATACAGAGATCGCGGTGCGGACGACGGACGGTCAGAAAATGGCGGGTCGTAGGGGGCAACAGGGGGTGACCCGAGGTGCCGACGCGTTTGATCGGTCGCGGCTGCACCGACATTCGACGGCTAATCGATATCATCGAAGGTATCCGGGTCATCGGGTTATCGGCCAGTCGTCCGCACCTGTCCGCTTATTTCGTCAGCGCCGTGTCAGTGTTCTATGACAGGGGCGCCCTATACATTTCGCGCTTTGTGACGCGCACGCCGGCGGTTTTTGCGATCGGGACGCCCGGAAAATTGCCCGAGCGCGCGCGCTCGGGCTGCTCCTTTTGAATCGATTCGCGTACGCGCGCGTCGACACGCGCGCTGCGCTATCCGATATCTTTCCCTCCTCTCCCTCATCCCTGTGCCATGCCGGCGACAGACTCCGCTCCACGGCGAGGGCGATATCTAATTCACGCGTAATACCTAATATCGAACGAGCTGACACGTGAATCGTGCGGGTTATACAAAATGTTCCATGACGTCCATTCCGACGAGACGTGAATTTTGCGTTTCGGTGCACCGCGCGTAAAAAAAACACGCAATCGCTCCGTTTGAACGCAATTACGTGCATATGAGATTATTTATATTTGTTAAAACCCTGTGGTTACATTATTAAATTAATTAAACCGAGAATTAAATAATATTGAAATTTATTAATTATTTGTTTTTACCCTCTTTCTCCTCTCTCTCTCCCCTTTTCAATCTCTCTCTTGAACTGGAAGAGCTCAAAAATTAGCAAACGTTGAAATATAGCGGGAGAATAAATATAATGTGATTTTACGGAGAGGTAATCAGCTCTCTTTGAAGTTGGAGAATACAATCGGGAATAACCGACATGTTTTGCGGTTCGTGTAAACAGGGATGTTTGGTCGTAAGGCCATTCGATTTTTGCTGGAGTTACGTTACATTAACGGTAAATTCAAAAATTTCAAATCATATATATATTTATCGCGAAAATTACGTGCGCGCCGGTAGCGGACAAACCGCTTTTATGCGTCACGCTAATGAGCAATAACGGCGATAGCGCAGCGGTTTGTGAATGAAATGCAAAATCGAGCCATTTATTGTTTGTCCGGAGCATTGTTTCAATGGTAAACACAATTGCTATTTCATCTATACTATAGAGAATGATTTCTCATTAAAGGAAACAACAGATGTTGGATTATAGACATTTCGATTGTACGATCTAAATTTATCACACGTTGAAATAACGCTCGATTCATTGCAAAAGGGTTTCAAACAATTTGTATCAAGGATTGTATATTCCTGAGAAAATTTCATATAAATATTTTCCCGTATAACCATTAAAAATTCGCAAATGATATTTTGTCGATATTATTTATAACAGATCCATACATTATTTTATGCCAAATGGAATGGAAAATATATGTTAACAATGGAGCAAGTAATCAATCATTTGGGGCTAGATTTAATTAAAACTCTTTCTTTTACAATAATTGTTATGCATCATACACCAGAATCAAGAATTTCCCTTTTACAAATATTTCCGGAAAATTATTCTCGATTTTTCGTGAAAAATATATAGCGCGAAAATATTATAAAGGGATGGCTTTTTCACCGCCATGCGTACCAATAATAGTCCGTCGCGCGTTAGCAATTGTGAAATTGTTGGTGATTTATACTACTGCCTATATTATAAAACATGGCACCGCTATGGTAGTAATTAAATAAAATCGTAAAATAAATTATATTTTCTGCAATTGCGTGCGTGTGCCGAGTGCATTCGTATTGGTTGCCGCGAGACGAAAATATCTCTCGTTGAACAGTCAGGAATTTCATATATATGTTTCCGCGATATTTTTTATTTAATAAATAATATTTTAATTCGAGTATATTGTTTTTCAAACAAGACCAGTCTCTTCTGGACAAGTGAAAGCGGCAAAAATTTTCAATCTTTCTAAAGCGAAACGAGATGTGAAATGAAATATACGCAATCTTCTCCAGGACGGAAGAATACCTCGGCGTGGGTGTTTCAGGGTTAACGTACACGATATAGAGTACAGGTTGTTCCGCCATGGATTCAATTAGAACGTACTAACAACAGAAGCTAATGCAAAATTAATCAGACATCCCTATGCCCCTTAGACGGGCATAACGGGACTCCAATTTACGGTGAATTCCACGGGTTACTTCGTACTTTGATACGGAAAACTGTAAGTCTGCTGGGCTCACGAAGTTGGCAGCTAAATGTCGTGTGCATAATCTACTTGTTAACTAGTTAATTCAGTTAAGTTTTGTAAGTTCCGCCGCGCGTAAACATAACTGGCGGACGAGGCGAGTTGGAAGCGGCGAATTTAGTCAAGCCGAAATAAAGCGATTGCGTTCCGCGCTATAAATTACGATCTCGAATACTCCTTGCGATTTCCTAGAAGGCAAACTCGAGAGTTTGTTGCGCCGGTCGTCTTTAAAACAGCTCTTGATACAATGGGTCACTCCGCGGAAATTCCAGCGAAAGCGCATTTACACCGTCAACCTTCTTGTACAAAGTATGAATTATTTCTCGTTGAATTTCAACAGAAATATTGCCTTACTCTTATGTTTTTACCACTTTACACACACACACACACACACACACACAGAGAGAAAGAGATAGAGAGAAAGAGTTACATTAGACTTATTTATATTAAAATATGTCATTATATTTTGAATAATATATTAAATCATTATCAAATGTAGTTTTTAAGCATAGTAATATAGAACAAATAAAACAAGTAACATATATAAAACAATGGCTGCGTTTAACAGAAAAAACAGCTTTGCAACAGTTGTAAAATTCTTTAATATGATTGGTTTATACATTTAGATCTAGGAGGAACCAAAGGCAAGAACCAATTATATTAAAGAATCTTACAACACTTGTAAAGCTGCTTTTTCTGCTGAACGCAGCCAATTAAGATATAAAACAAATAACAATCTTTATTTAAACATTATATAGAACGTCATAAAGTGACGAGAAGTAGATACATAGACATGTCTATATCGCTCAGTGAATAATTTGGAAATTGTATAACGGAAGAGTTTATTTACCTAACCAATCGATTTGGTCCTATTCGACACTTATATCATGCTAATAGGACTTTTAATTAACGTTTCCAATTATTAATGAGACTTTTAATTAAAGGGATTTATCCGGAAATCGGCTTAAAAGCAGTCAGGTGTGCGAAATCAAATCGTCGCGGACAAACGGATTAAGCGGTAGAAATTAAAGTCTTGATTATTTGATTTTTCTACTTCCTACGCGAAGCAGGAGAATTATCCATCAATAATTATCTCCGGTCGTTAGAGATAGTATACGATGCCAATGCAAGCATACAATACCTTTGTGTGCCGTTGCTCTTTGGCAGGGTATGTGACAAGGGTAGTTGCGGTAATTTGCGGTAATATACAGGATTCCTAATTTGCGGTATAACACAGGACGTTCCATATCGTGTTTAGATTTCAATTGTGTGCAATTTTAAAGTTATTTATTTTTTCAATAATAATTATAAGATATGACCGTGATGTGTATAACACAATTTAAATTGAGAAATAGCCAAAGAACGGTCATAGCGGATCTTATAGTGCTTAAATAATATTAATGTGTGATTTTTCTAT
>NJRP01000015.1:558071-596162 GCA_003063835.1 Aphaenogaster floridana | reverse complement strand
TTATGTTGAAAATACTGTTGACTGTATTACTTACACAAGAAACAATTTAGGATTAATCATTGTGGACGACAATCGTTTAATCAGTAGGTTTATTTACATTTGTTTTTAATATGACCTTGAGTACGATTACAACAAATGTTGAAAATGTCCACCATTCGCCCGAATACAAACATTGACACGATCTACAGAAATGAAATGTGATCATACAATGTTCTACCGGTTTCAAGGGATGCGTAAAATGTTATTCAGCCACTACTATTGTCTAGATGTAAACAAGTAACCATAACATTAAAGGTCAATATTTTTCTGATTTCTGCCTGGCAGATAAGATCACTACCTCATTTAGCCGTAACGTCGCATACTCAGGAAAGAAGCTCTAACTCCTGATAAGATAAGCTCTAACTCCTGTATAAGATCCCCCCTCCCATCCCAACCCGAAAACCTGTAAAGAATTTATTGCAAAAAATATTACCTCAGCCAGGATTTATTTATTTTTTATTTATTATTTATTTATTTATTATTTAGCATTTATCGTTTTTGATTTTGTTTATATCATTCATCGTTAAAGAAAAATCGCCGAGAGGCACGATAGATTTTTCCCTCGATTAGGAAATAGATCCGCGATATTCAATTCGATCCGTGAGTCGCCAGCGCGAGATGGCCGGCCGCAAAGCCATACGTTTTAATTTTCATGCGGAATCACGCAGATGACAAATCTCCACGAGCACTCTCTTTCACGGCGCTTACGCTTATTAAAAAACTGCGCGATCTCTCCGGGCTACTAGCACTACCGGAGGTGTACATACGTGCATCGAAAGCCATTTTTATTTATGTTCTCATCTATATCGCGCGCGCGACGCCGACCGCGGACTGCATCGCGCGGTCGGCGTTGTATTTTGTCGGTGCCCGGCTCTATTGATTTTCCTCGAGTTTCGTCACGATGTTCCCGACTGAATGAGGTGACTGATTTTCAATGGCTCGCAGCCGCCTGAATGACCGGCGCTGGCTCTCTTAGCGAATTCTACATTAAACTTGAATTCAAACGTCGTCAAACGTGCGACTGCGCTCGAAACTCGAGGCTTCTCTCGAGCAGCCGTAAAGAAAGGCCAGTATTACGCGCACATCCACGTCTTCCGGTTTATTAAAGCTTAAATCGTTAAGACACAACGAGCCTTCATACAACACTGAATGGGTGATTTTATATACAACTATAAGGCTCTGCGCACAATGGAGGAATATGAATTAGAATTTTAGAATCAGTTTCCTCAATGAACACTATAGATAAATAAGAAGTTATGTCGTGTTTCGTATAACACATTTATGTCTTATATCTTATTAATATCCATTGTGCGTTACGTTCAATATTTATTGAGGAAACTGATTCTAAAATTTTAATTCCTATTCTTAATATCTAATATTCCTCCATTGTGCGCAGGGCCTAACGCTAACACGATATTATCGCCATTATTTATTATTATTGCGATTATCGCGATTATCTGAACATTTGATGCTGGAATAATTGTAATAGTATTCGCCCATTCTCGAATATCTGCGATTTAAGAGCGACTCAATCATCCCATGGCAACATAATTTATCGAACTCGTCGATAAACATTCACTTGATTAAAATCGATAAGTTGTAATATTTAAAATGAAATTACACATTGCATTATTACGCCTTAATTTATTATTGTAATGAATATTTTCTATCCGCATTATCGAAACAATGTAAATACACGAGTCTTCGTTATTTATATAGTATGACGTAAGCGGATTTCTCCGGATCGCAATGCGCAAATACGTTTCAAGTGTTCGCGTACGTATATATTCATAAATAATTTACAGCGTGCAATTTCGGAAATTTTCAAACTCATAATTAACAGAAAACAGCTATACACGCTAGATAAAAACTCCTGTTAATGTTTCGAGCGATCCGTCAGCGAGGGCGCTTTGAGGGTGGCGATATATACCCTATACAAATTCGCAACCCTCGTGCTTGCTCATATCGGGGTGAAAACAGATCCAAGCCAGACGGAAGCAAAACACGATAAACAAATACCGCGCATGGATGACGACAAAGGGGTTCTTACCCTTTCGAATTAACCATTCGCTTATTCATCGCGCTCGGTTTCACGATTTTCAATTATGTTCTTGCCACATGTGTACTAGGAAATTTATGCCATTCTTAAATTCATATTCCGTGTCTCGCCTAGAGATTTTATTAGACAAAAAATTTTCTATCTAACAAAATGACATCTTCACTTCCATTTATCGAAATTGCTACAAGTACGTGAAGTATGTATAATTACGACGAGCGAATCTATCGTTAACAGTTTAACACGATGTAGAAATTATCGTTTTGCTCCGGGACAAGTTGAAATATCTCGATTTACGTGAAGAAATAATTTCAGCAGCACCGCGAAACAATTCCGTTGCGTCGCGCATGTCAGAAAGAGATCCGTGGAATGGATTGTCGCTCGATAAATCTCAGCTCCTCGTCTGTCAGGCGTCGTGCCTGGCATGATGTTAATTGCTCGGTCTGAAAGCTAATTTGGCACAAGAGCGCTAAAGCACGAGAGAGCAACGGGTGGTTTCCCCTATTGACGACACAGCTACGCTCGGATTCCCACGAATTCTGTCTTTGCGAGACCGTTGGGTTTCTTGTCGGTCTCAGCATGTCGAGCCGCGTCAAATGACTTCGCCGTCGTTTCTTACGTCGCAAATCCCCTTTCCGATCTCTCGTTGCGATGACGACGACGACGATGATGACGACGACGACGACGACGACGTTCCCGTGCCTCACCGGAAACTGAAACCGACCGGAATGGCGGAAAGGATGGTTCGCAAATATTATGATAGCGCGCAAACGTTATGTAATTGCATTAAGGTATCTTTTGATCCGACCCAGCAATGCGTGAACTCTCGTTGCCTGGAACGCGAACGTTCCTTTCGTTAAACAGCGAACCACCGCGGAATCTACAGCGGTACCGACACCAACCGTGCTTTTATACGTACATCCTTTTACCGCAAATCGGATTTCTTTCGACAGAGAGAGAAAAAGAGACGGCCTGTCCAATACCTCCAATAACGATACCGCAAAACGAAAAAATAATATCGACTTCAATGTTCCACGCAGGTCATATTATGACCTTTTTCTTATTTCTTTTGTTTCACAAAGTTACAAATTAGAGTTGCAAATATTTAAGTAATTATAATACATTGAGATATAATTTAAATAAAACTTCCAGTATACGATATTTCTGGCTCTATTTTATAAAAGACTTGAACTATGTATTAGATTAAAAACGAATGATATATAAATTGGCATTTTACATCAATTGGATTTACAAATAATCTCGAATTCTTATCTCAATTGTAACTTATCATGAATAAACTTAAAAAAAATCAAAGGGGCTCAGTAGTAACTGACAATGAGCCGCAATCAACAAAGTAGAACCATGTTAACTGTCATTATTTCTTGGCACTTTTTTTTTTGGTCAAAACTTTTTTTTGAACGATGGGCAAACGAAAATTTTGGGTGGACAAATCGTGGACAATCGTATCACGCTTAGAAATTAATGAAAAATGTTCATGAGGGTGCTGATGCCAAATTTTTTCCTATTTTTTTATTTGGACATAACTTTCTTTTGAAGGGTGAGCAAACGAAAATGTTGGGTGGACAAACCTGGACAAATCGTGGACAAACGAATGCCACCTGAATTTTATAAAAATTTGCATTTCGGAGTGCTGATGTCAAATTGGGAAAAAATTTGACATCAGCACCCCCATAAACATTTTTCATTAAACGGGATACGATTGTCCACGATTTGTCCACGTTTGTCCACCCAAAATTTCCGTTTGCCCATCGTTCAAAAAAAAGTTATGACCAAATTAAAAAATTGGGAAAAATTTGACATCAGCACCCCCATGAACATTTTTTATTAATTTCTAAGCGCAATACGATTGTCCACGATTTAGTTTTTGGCATCTAGGTGTTCTAATTCGCTCCATAGTTTTTGGTATCTAATTCGTCGAATTCCATGTCTATATGTGTCCCAGGACAAAGACATCGAATTCCACTAATTAGAACACTTAGACACCATAAAACTGCGGAGCGCACTATCTGGACCACGTCATCGGCATCCTGGGACACGTAGACATCGAAATCGAAGTATTAATACCTGTAGACAACAAAACTATGGAATGCACACTCTGGACCTCGTCGTCGGCGACTTGGAACACGTAGACATGGAATTTGAAGTAATAATGCACTTAGACACCGCACACTACGGTGCGCACTAACTAGACCTCGTCATCGGCGCCCTGGGACACGTAGACCTCAAATTCGAAGTAATAATAGCTCTAGACACTAAAACTACGGAGCACACGCTCTGGTCCTCGTCATCGGCGACCTGGAACATGTAGACATTGAATTCGAAGTATTAATATTTCTAGACACCAAAAACTATGGAACGCACTCTCTGGACCTCGTCATTGGCAACCTGGGACACGTAGACGTCGAATAAGAAGTATTAATACCTATAAACCTCAAATTAAACTTCGAATTCAAAGTATTAATACATCTAGACATCGAAAACAACGTAGTGAACTACCTGGACCTCGTCAACGGCAACCTGGAACACGTAGACATCGAATTCGAAGTATTAATACTTCTAGACACCAAATTCTAACCAAATTCAATACCAACAATCCTTTAATCACTTTGCCAACGATCTATTCACTAAATCAACGTTAAAACGACGTGCGGCGAAACAAAATCACAAGAAAATTATTTAACTTTCTAACGCTACTATATCGAAGGGTTAAGGGATGGAGGGTTGAAACAAGTTTTATTATAAATGGAACTCTATAAGCTATCTAATGAGATATTATTTATTACTCTACGATTATTAGTTGCGAAGATATAAGCGTTCAAAGGGTGACATGTTTTTGTTGCATCCGTGCTCGCGAAGTTACCCCCTACCCCGAAGAAAGACGTAGTTCTACGTCAAAAATCTGTCAGTGACAGCGTATATTTCAGTTTCATGTGCTCATCTTAACCGTCAGATTAGAGAAAATCACATTTGAAAAGAAAAATTCCTAAGAGCATTTTTGTATCGAAGGCGATAGAAGGATTCTTAGAACCGCTTTATAACCGTTAAATGAAGCGTGTAACTATTACTCGATGTCGCGTCGTGATTATAAATTGTATTTCTTTGAAGGTTTCACTCAGGCAGACCTAATTTACAGCATGCATCCACTTTATCTAAGCTCGCGCTTCAATTCCGAAAGAACGATAATTCATGATCATGGTTTATTGAATTTTTAAAAACGGCGTATCTCGCAATCTGCTTCTACATTGTAAATTTTGTATTATCAAGCTACATGATATGACGCTACCTGCGTAAAACGTTTTATGCTCTAACAAATGGTAAGCAAAGGGGGAAATCAATGCTTTGCAAAATGATTTATTGTCTACGTAGGACGCATAAATAATTAAAATCCTGAAACTCGATAAAACCGCTCTTTTTCTGTGAAACCTAGCCAGCCGGAAGAGAGGGACGACGATTTATAATCGCGGTCGGTTAAAGTTTGCGAAACTTGTACGCTCCTTCGGGTGTGTAAGTATAATCTACTTTCGCACGGCATGTCGCTGGTATCAGACTTGAACGTGTAAGACCACCCAGGCGATGTCTAATACTCTAGAGAGAGAGGAAGGTGAAGGGACTAGGGAAGGACGTAGCATACAAGGTATTACAATAACAGTGGCTGTTGAGCTCGGCATAGTAGATCCGTATTACAATAGTATCGACCATGGTAAACGTCACAGTAGAGCGGAAATCCATGTTTTAGGAGCAATTTCATTATGATACAAAACCGTAATATCGCAGGAAGGGAGAAAACCATCACGGGTCAAAGTTCAGTAATTTCCAGGTGGAATATCTAACTCCGCGGTACGAGCTTTTTATTTCTTTCGTCATATATAATCGGGAAAGGTTTACAAATGATTTAATAAAGTTTTCAATTTTTCTTGAGATTATGGAGAGTACATTTCTGCATGCTTGAAAACGTTTGCTCTAGAAATTGCAATCACAGCGGGAAGTGGAAATAAAAATTAAATGCCAACGTTAGGATTTCTTTTTAATATCGAGACACTTGGTATCGTGTTTGTTAACAACTGGAGAAGTGATAGAAATTATATTTTACTTTGTATTATATATTCCATCACCGCTGGTACCACTTTGGAGGTAATGCATGAACGTTACAACCTGCAAGAAACTTTTATACCGTCACGTCATCCGCGTATAATAAAAGCCCTCGTTAAGCACTTGTTTACATGCCATTGTAATTCCGGAGCAGCTCTATTTACGTATAAATAAACCGCGGTTCGTTTAAGAAAACGTATTTTTTCGCGTTTTTACGATGTTGTCACGACACGCTAATACTAGCTTTCTTTACCGTCATTCTTTTGTATATATATGCACGCTTTTTGCTCCAGGGAAATGCGCATTGTAAATCCATGGTAACGGTCTTTAAAAACATAATCTTAATTATAGTTGATAATTGTACTTGCTTACATGTTCTATTTAATAACTTTAAATGGAGAAAATTAGATGTTTACTGTTTTTACAGTCGCTATTACGAATATAATGAACGCTACAAGATACGCAAGATACTTTCACTCTTGGAAAAATTAGATTGTTTGAATTTAAGACAAGACCCCAAAAAATTCCAAATTATTTCATAATTTTATAATTTTTACCTGGGTAATTAAGTTATGAAATAATTTGGAATTTTTTGATAGATTATAAAGTTTAAATATTAATAGCACGCATAGATTGTTAAAAAGAGAGAATTGCGAAATTCAATGGTATACTCTTTTTGATTAATTTGGAATCTATTCTTCCTAGCCTAAGAATTCGTTCGCAAGTTGTAACATATGTAAGACGAAAATATTCGCGAGCTTGTACTTGCAGGGAAACTTCTCTAGGAATTTTGAAGCACGGGTTACTAAGGATAAGAACTATTGTAAGCCGCAAAAAATACTTCTCATAATTCTTCTTTGTTTTTACGAGAGAGAGAAAGAGAAAGAGGTCGAGCGCGCCTTAGTCGGAGTCATTTGCAGTTTCCATGTCAAGAATAATGGAAAATAATTAATTTTTGTTGCTGTGTTAAATTGTCTCCTTTCTGAGTAAAGTTTTTAGTTTTATGCAATGCGCATAGGATTCTGTAGCAGAAATAACAGTATAAAAGTGATATGAATTTCAAAAACTGTCGCGTAATACTATAGTATAATATCCTTTTTGTAAAAGTAGCCTTTACTGAAATTGTTTTTAATGGATAATACTGAAAATTAAAAGAGTATTATATTTAAAAAGATTTATTAATTGCGGAACATATTGTATAATGTACTATGTACCGCTCATACTATGTGCCTATAACTGTGCCATCGGCTATTTGTTTACTTAATATATCGTTGCTCTGATCGATAGTTGAATGTATCAAAGGTATAGAGTTAAACTTGGAAATTACGTTGCTATATAATTTGCTATGCAACATTTGCAACTGAATATAACAACAACGTTACATATGCATACTGTAACTATATATTGATTAAGAAATTTAGCACAACAGTAGTTAAATACAATTTTTTAAGAACTTGCTAAAAATTGAATCTCTAAGTAGAGAACATCAATCTCTAAAATAGAGAAAATAATAATTTAATTTGCAATTTCATACAAATTAATTTGTTTTATATTTATTTTCCAAAACTTTTTTAAAAAATTGGCTGGATACTCTCATGAAGTTAATATATCACATGTTGGAATTTAATATAATTCTGAAAATAGTTGATAGAAAGAAAGGGAGAGACGAAAAATTCTTCAATTCGTTTGTAACAATACTGTTTGTAACAATAAGATACTGGTTCTTTTTATCGAGGAAATTATAACTCGTTGATACGAGTATAATGCAATAGAAGAGGATGCGCCTTCTCTGCCGTGACGCGAAATAAATTAACAAGCGGTGAATGAGCGCGATAAATTATTTTGTGGTTATAAGACGGTTATTTCTGCACGAGCGACGTGAAGCCGCGATTAATCGTTACCGGTCGAAATATTTCATAACTCCGTGTCTCAACGCTGCACACCGCGTCTGTAGATATACGTTATAGTTACGGAAGGAAGACGTTTCACACGCATCAGTTATCCGCACGAAATAATCTTGTAACGGAGAAAGAATTAATACGTTAAAAATGTTCTCATAGTTATCAATTATTTTTGTACAATTTTGTACAACTCTACGTTCCACTCTCTTTTTCTTTATTATAAATCCATTAGTAAATTTTATAATTTTTTTTACTTTCCTTGTACTGTTATTGTTGTCTGCTATTTTACAAAAAGAATTTTTTGAAAAGTTTTTATCGTTACGTTGATCAGTATTAAATTATTTAATACTGATAAGTAGCGTGAAATTGTGGTACGTGTTGACATGACGTACTTATTGTTCCGTTCACGTACCAAGAGATTGCCTGACTATTAACGGCTGCGCGCGCTAAATGCACCAAAGTGATGGACACTGATTTAATATGCGATTGACGGGGATCGAATGATTCAATGATAGTAAAGCGAAGTTTCGAAATTCCACACGATGACGCTGCCTGCATTCGAATTCACTGTGAAAATTGGATTAAAATCCAGCTCTGATATAAATTTATACATGTAAACTACTTTTGGCTGATAACTTATTGTCAGCGCAACAGAATGTTAAGATAATATTTAAATGCGTATACTGCACATGTATAAAAATATTATTATTGTAACAAATGTTACAGGATTTAATAATTTTTCTGTGAAATTGTTTGCTATAAATTTTCGTATAGCATATAAATTTTGTCACGCGAGAAACTTTATTACACTCATCCTATTTTGAAGGCGTAACTATAAAACCGCCTGTATTTTATCTCGCGACATTCCAATGCACGATGTCCTGTTAATATCTTTCAGGACTGTGATAAGGTGCAAAGATTTAAATTCTTCTTTGAGAAGATTATCGAACAATACAAAATTCTACACGCTATTACATCATTTTCATCACAATATTCTCAATATAACGTCGGTGTTAAACTAAATCTTTTTGCATTTTTCTTTGCAAGCAGGAGGGTACTCGGTATACAATTGCAACCGAATAGCAACATTCGCCGATCGCGAGATATTTTTGTCATAAAAATAAAGTAAAACGAATATTCCTTTCAAGGCGAAATTCTTTAAAATTTTATTTTTAGAGTACACGCGTATATTTTATGTAGTTCTTTCCGCTGTCTCAAGTCACTAACAATAAGTTCTCTTTACGTGTTATGTATCCGCTGAAAACCGCAGAATACCTCAGCGGAATCAAAATTCTTGATGCGACCCCAGACACGAAACGAAATTCTACCGGTACTCAACAAACTGCAGCGAACAGCGCGGAATGCATAGATATATTTCTCGTATTGCCCGTAAGCAGTCATACTCTCTCTCCCCTCTCCCCTCCCCCCCTCTCTCTCTCTCTCTCTTAGAGCACTGTTGAATACTCGATGTGCATCGCACTAAATCCCATTGAACACTGAATGCAATTTGTGCGACCTGATATTTAGGGCTTTCAGTCACGGGATTCCTTTTGAGCATAAAGGATAATACGGGCGTGCGGAAAAGCCTATCTGACGCCTGCCGTATAGCAGCTTCTACGGTATCGGTAATATACACCTATCGTCTCTTTTGCAATATATCCATATCTTTTCTCATCCATTTTCTCCTATCCATCTCTTCGGCACTCGCCTTCCTGCAGCTGCATCTCGCGCTTACGTTACACATCTCTCGCGTCGCGTCGCATACGTATAAACGAACAGCCGGAGATCGTAATAGCGCACCACGCCTTCCCTTAAAGTAGGTACCGCGTTTTATTGCTGCAACACGCTGGTTGTTCTAGATATCGCGTCGGTAGATACTGAATATATGCGTTAAGGGAGAGGAGAAAATTGTATAATTCATTAGCCGAACATATTATGCAACGCGAATGGTTTAGCTTATTATTAATAATAAGCCGAGAGAGAAATCAGTTAAGCGGTATGCTATAAATTTCAAATTGTTGTAATTATTATTACGAGATAGATAGGAGAGAAATATGCAAAATTATAATAGTATATTATAAATATATGTATAATATATATACGATACAATATACTATAAATATTCAAATTTTAATGTTTTTATTCTGTAATTTTCCTACGATATTTTCTAGAGCCCCGTGACGTTTTATATAAAAACACGCATTTAAATCGTATTATTTGATGAAGTTAATTATAAGTAATCGCAGTCCAAAAATCCTTCCTTATCTCGACGAAAGTCATAAAAATACTTCACAGAGAATCACCAAATCAAAGACAAGATACATCAGTCTGTCCGAGCCAAGTTCTTTGAAACTCGAGAAGAGAATCCCGAAGGTACTTTCACTCTTATCTCCCAGTCTCCACGAGCTTGTATCGCGTCGCTGATAACGTGCGCCAACGAGTTGATATCTCGAGAGGTCAAAGTTACGATGAGGGGAGACCGTGCTAAGATAAATATCTTTCGCTTCCCTTTCGAGTAGCTCATCGCACGGATTAATCTTTAATCATATTTATCCGGATATTTCTGCCGTTATCTAACATCTCCCAGAGAAAATTCTTTTCTTTATATATATAATATATATGCGATAAGCGTGCGTGAGTAAAAGTCAATAATTTTTCCAATGAAAGTTTCCATTATAAACACGATTCCATATTTAAATTAAATGATATAGATTTCGAATTCGACATGATTTATCAATGAGCAGCTGAATAAAAAAGTTCTCGTATCACTTTGTCAAATTTCAATCTAATTAAAATGTGTATATTTTGTATAATAATTTTACATGCTAGTTTATGACGGTTTGTATATAAATTTTACATTGAATTTTTTATATTGTTATTAATATAATATCAATTATTATAAAATCCATTATTTAAAACATTCATGTTTGAGAATATTAAATTAAAATTTTATACTTTTGTGTTATGTCATATGCGGCTGAGTTCTTTTAATACATCGCACATACCATTTTAATCTTTATAATAATTTTCGAAATAAATTTCATGAAAATATTATATTGATATATAAATATATTATACTGAAATTCATGATTTCAATATGATTGAAATTAACACAAATTAATTGATTAATTTTTTATTTATTTATAACATTTTCATGCATTTTCGCAATGTATTCTATTATTTAATTTTGTTATTTATAACTTTTTCATACATATAGGCAGTGTATTATATTAATAATACTGCTCGTTTAATGAGACTCGTAATTTAACAAAATTCATAAGTGATGAAACCTAATGTTTCTCCGCTGCGTCACGTCCGATCCGGATTTCTCGTCTGTATATCGTATTCCGTTCGCTGATCATTATGATAATACACGAGGCAAATCTACTTCGTTACTAAACCGCGCCATCATTATTAACTCGCCGCTTCGGTACGCCCCGCGCCAAAATCAACACGCCACGCGATGCAAAATCGAGGACGCACGTTCGTCCGTCCGTTAACTGCCGCTCTAGCTACGCTCTACGCTCGGAGACATCATACGACAAACGTTGGGACATGGCGATTTGTCATGCTGTACGTCCGTACGTACCATGATCAGTGGTCGGGCGCAGCCATCATCGGCGCGGCATCATCGCCAGAATAATTCAGGTATAATTGACCAGGTCGGCTAATAGCGACTGTTAATTAGTAGGGACTGCCTGGCACGACCATTGTACGGGTGAGATATGATCGAGAATACGAGCGTCCAGGACACGAATCCGTGTGTACCGCAACAAACGCTGGTCGTTGGTCCACCCTTTATCGCAGGAATCCTCAATGCTTTCCGATTATTCGTATGGTAATACACAACGTAATTGACTTGAATACGAGCTTCTAAAAAAAACAAGCATTTTTAACTTTTAAATGAAATACTTTTGTATTTTTTAATAACAATGTATCTAACAACACATTTTTAACAACAGTGTATGCGTATATATAAAATTGATTATCACAATACATTGCAGAATGAAATAATTTACGTTTTCATATCGTTTAATAGCGTGTGTATCTGAAATAAATCACTAACTAATAATCATTATTTTTTCATCGGGAACATCATGTTTCAACGAATTTTTTATTTCGAACGTGTTTTGGTTCTACAATCATTAAATCATTAACACGTAAATTTTGTATTTTAAAATAATTACACTCTTTTTGGATTAAATAACCTCCGTTTTAAAAGTATACTTGTCTCACGTGTCTCGTTTAACGATCTCTCTGTACAATGTGTAGGACTAAAGTACAACGTTTGAGACTAACGATCAATAACAATTTCATTTCGATTTATATGATCCGGATAGCCTCGAGTGTGCAGTTACGTACGATTTCAGGATCGTATTTCAATCAAAATACGGATTCCGAGTTAGAACCCAAAAGTTAAATGTAAAGTGAGGAGTGCTTTACGAACACGTTTGTATATAATTGTACGCTATAAAAGTCAGTCTTTATCGTACTCGGCCCGGAGCAAATCGCAGGAAACGAATCGTAATTAACAGCATTGGGGAACATTAATTATATGAAAAAATTGCATTTTAGAGATTGTCAAAGCTCCAAAAGACTTAAAGTCTTAATAAAGTACTGCAAAGCCGGCATTCAATCGTACTATTACTTAACTTTACCCCAATCCGTTTACGACAAACGGACAAATTATAAGTTGAGAAATCCTGCTTTAGCGCCTACGCCTACATATGTATGTATGTATATCGGACTTATGCACGCACATGGGGACGGTCGCGCGCGTATTAACGCGCTGCAGATTGCGTACATGCGGACGCTCTATGGTAGCCCGAGGGAATGCTAGGTATCCTCTCGCAAAATAGCCCTCTCGATAGCAATCCGTGCTTTCGCCTATTACGATGGGCATTACGGTAGAGAAAAATCACCGGATTAAAGTTGAGGCTTGAACGCGATGCGTATCTTCCGTTATTACAGCGTAAATTATCTTAATCGGCGATTTACAAAGTAAATGCCGCGCGCATCGTGTATATAGGGCATAGAGCACTTTATAATTACCTACCGTATAAAATATTAGTGACAATTTTTTTACTTGAATCCACGACTCGGGTCTTATACCTATTCTTGTATTTGCATGTATATCCGTAGATTTTTACGGATATCAATTTATTTCTATAATTAATATAATTAAAATGGAAATTATAATGGCCCTTTCCTTTCATCGAGCGATTCGCTTGGTCCGGATGTATGATAAGGACTGACTTTCATGAGCTCGCATATAATTGCAAACGTATTCATTAAGCATATTGCACCTTGCATTTGTGTAGTGTATTAACGCAGCCGGCACACGTCAAAAAGCAACTGTTTAATCTGTGATATCGTTTAGACAATATTAAGCCGGTAATGGATACGATGGCAGTTGGGCGAGTTTACGACACTTGAGAGATTGCACTGCAATTCTGATATTCTGATACACTGACTGCGATATTATCATGAATGTGGTCGGCCTTTAATAGCTACCAAACAATTGTTCGGCCATTTGCGAAATCTCTCAATCCTCAGCGATGAATGAAGGATTAGAGAAGTAGTTATGAGCCATTCTTGTCAAAGACTTATGCGATTATATTTCTACAGTCTCCGAGCAAGATATTCAGAAGCACATTTTCGAATTAAATTGTGATGTGCAATTGTCGAATACTTAGTCTTGATATTTCCATAAAGCTGGCGCCAGACTATGCGCGATTCGTGGTTCGTCATTCGCGGTTTGCCATTTGTATAGATTCGCCGTTTGCCAATGTGGACCTTCCACAATGCGAATTCGACGAATCTGCCTATACACACTATTCACGAATCTTATATGAATGGCGAATCGCGAATGACGAACCACGAATCGCGCATAGTCTGGCGCCAGCTTAATACGTTGCTTTGCTGCATCTTGCTTTTATTTAATTTATTTAACGATGAAGGAAAGAGAGAGAGAGAGAGAGAGAGAGAGAGAGAGAGAGAGAGAGAGAGAGAGAGAGTGTAAGAGTAATCTATGAATTTTTATTTAATTTTGAATGATTAACTTATATAATTAAACTTGATATTCTTTATAGAAAACTTCTTCTCTTTTTACGCATATATCGCAAGAGTATTTCTTCGCCCGTCACTCTTGACTTTTGAAAAGAACGTTAATTAAACTTTTACTGACGTTATAAAATAACTTGACGGAGAAAGTGTCGCGATATATTATTAAATATCTTAATCCAATTTCGCGGCGGCTACGTAAGAAGCGAATAATTTGTGTCACGTCAGCGCGATTGCCCTTAATTAATGCTAATTAAGAACAGACTTTGCATAGCGCTGAATGTGACATAATTAGACGGGAGCAGGCAACGTTAGCCGTAAGTGACATTAATACGTAACCAAGTTTTGAGATTACAGTTGAGAACAGCTGAACGTAATGCGAATTAATTAACATTATAATATATTCCAATTTAAATAAAATTGCAGATTTTAACGGAGGTATTTTGCATATCTTCTGTCTTAAGTCCATCGCGTTAAAACCACCGGTTACGGTAAAACTACCGCATAGATATCCTCTCTAGCAATCGAAATGTTTGTATTCCCGAAATGTTTGCTGTACAATGTCGACAAGAGCGGGTCGTTATTAAAGCTCGGTGTACCGAGTAATCATAATTTTTACGGAAATCGATATTACGCCAGCGAAAATTATGTTACCCGTAAAATACCATCGAATGAGCAGGGCGCCGTTCGGAATATAAAAAGGAGAGCCGAGTGCACGCGGAATCACGTCGGAATTCAACTAGCATCTCAAGTGCTGTATAAATTAGCAATTAACGCGACTCGGACAATTCATATTTCTACGCGGATCGAAGAGAACGGGCGGCCAATTAAAAATTCATTACCGGTCCTTTCCCACGGAGCCTCTTAGACCCCTATTGAGCGTCGCGCGGCTGTCAGCACAAAAGAATTCGACGAGGCTCGCTCCTCAGAGGCGGCTGCAATACGCACGGATTGCACCAAGACGCCGACGTGCTCTGAAGCGATTCTTGCCGGTAACGATCACGCGTCAGTTGCAGAGAATTTATTCGTCGACGTCCGCACGAATATACAATTTAATTAAAAGCGCCGCACTCAGCGCGGAAACGATATTCCCTCGAATCGTATGCGGATGAAAACCGCCACAGTTTCGTAGAGATAAATCTTACGCTCGAGCATGGCGCACAAACCCCCCCGGCTTGGTTCCATCCTCCGCGTCTCTTCAAACCTATATATACGTATAATAATCTCGCGTGACGAAAAATTTTCGCCGCTCCCATGAGCATTTTCGTCACTTTTCTGAAAAATACCGTATCTTTGTTTTTTTACCATCCACGATGCCTTTTTAATTCTTCATATATCATCACATTTGCAAGGATTTTAAAGCGCCATGGAACTGATGCTTCGGGGACACGCGCGAAATCTCTTCTTAATGACAGCGTTATTATTATTTATTTAAACAAAATGACATTAGGAAAAAGTAATTAAAAAGTCAAATGGAAGCAAGTTTGGCAAGATGGCTCTGTGCGAATCCGAGATTACATATACATTCTTGTTTACATATATACATATGTAGAGAAGTACAGAGAGGGAAACGTAAATGCACCGCCTCTTCCTATAACTAGTTTGCAACATTAATTAGCTTTTGACCACTGTCTTGCGATCGTTAAACATTTGGCGTATCGCAGTGTTCCGTAAAATTTGCAAAGTCGCATCTCGGCGAACTGAGAAATGCGAACACATCGACGTCTCCGTTTACCAGTGGCGTCGGCTAGTCGTAAAAGTTAGCGAATCTGATAGCAGTCAGCTTCGCAAAACGTCTCCCGATTCGATTCCCGTAGCTTTTACGAGCGGACGACTTCCAGCACCATTCCAATTTCGAATCCTCTCGACAGCGACTTCCAAGATACGGGCAAGAAGAAATTATCGAAAAATCTCATCGCGCGATTTGATTATTAATGTCGAAAAAAACATCCAACATAAAATACTGGATATCAAAGTTTTATTTGAGTTGTGTGTTAAATTTTTCAATGAGAAATATCTTTCGAAAAAACATGTTAGAAAACTATATTTTAAAATAAGAATTTAAGTGTCGTTAATAAAGTATACGTAATTTTTATAAGAATCGCATTTGTTAATTTTGTTTAACGACAAATGCGATTAGTCAATTCCAATAGATAACTGGCCGATTAAGTTAACTGGAGATTGTGGAACTGGGTCTTACTATTATTTCTTATAAAAATTACTTACTTATTAAATTATATACTTTATTAACGACAGTTAAATTCTTATTTTAAAATTTAGTTTTCTAACATGTTTTTTCTAAAGATATTTCTCATTGAAAAATTTAACACACAACTCTAATAAAACTTTGATATCCATTCAGTATTTTATGTTGGATGTTTTTTCGACATTAATAATCAAATTAGATTAAGTTAACTAGAAATTGTGGAACTGGGCCTAAATCATAGTAGTAAAATCATTGAGGGCCGACACACGATGTCATAGTTAATCTGATTGCTCGTACGATGCTTTTCGCTGAATTGGGGACTCCTTAGAACGTTATGGTTAGGTTAAGCCCATACTTTTTCTCTATCAAGCCGTGGATCCTCCTATCTCTTGTTCATAGTCTTCCCCTTTATTCGAAGCAATTAATACATCCCGCTCGTTTCGTCCCAACTGTTGACTTTCATCGGCGTCGTATCGACTTTCCTCGTTTATCTCCGTCATGATACTATAAATATGGTCTTCGCGGCAGCAGTGAAAATTCTATCTTCCGGTGGAAAACACGAGCGTCCTTAGCTGTAACGCCATGATGCACTCATTGGCGAATCGTCTTCCGCGTTTTTAGGATTACCGTGTTAAAACTGTCGTTCACATAAACCGCGATACCTCGGTGGAAATCGTTCATCCGAAGTTGCTCCGTAAAAGTATCACATCAGATAAATTCCAAGACGTTGATATATATAAACGTGATCAAAAGCGTGCATGCATCAAACCGAGGTATGTGCGTCAAGTGCCTATAACGTACGCGTAACACGCAATCTCAGCAAATCTCGGAATTCCTTCCCCAAAGTTATTACCTCCCCGCTAGCTCGTAAATATATTTCCCAATTTACTCGCTTGATATAAAGCGTCTCAGAATTGGCGGAAAGTGAACGCGTAACGTTATTCCTCGTGAAATTTCAAGTGCACTTTTATCGGCGGAAAACGGCGTTAGCATCAGTTTCATCGGCAGTCCCCCACTAAAATTTCCGCTAAAAAAAATTGATTACATTTCTCACAGAGCATTGCTACTTTCTGCTAATTGTATATACATATTCTTCAATCTACTTAATTTATACAGATAGAGCGTTTTAAACATCCATCTTCTTGCCCACAACTGTGTAAACCGTGTAATTTATTGTCATCCCGCTCAATGTAAACAGTTTATCACAGACAGAGGATTAAAATCACGTCAATAAAGAATTTTCTCGTGTGCCACAGTATTTCGTATTAATTAATATCGAGTGCAACGTTCACACTGTGTAATATTATCATTTTACGTTGCCTTCGTCAGAATTAAATAATTGCGTTGTAAATTATTTCACATTCTTTATTTATTATTTACAATAAATAAACAGAATGCAGGGAATGGGAAATATAATCCGTAAATGTTTATTATTGGTAACGCAAAATTTTAGGTTATAAAACATCGTTATTGATTATCGATGTATATTTGCTGCTGGGTTAAAAGCAGCTATTATTGTATTATTTTTCATAAAGCGCATGTGTGCGAAAATTAAAATGTATTCACTCGTTACATACAAAAACATACGAGATTTTTCGGGGGTGCAGAAACGACAGAATAATAAAATCAGGAAACAGCAATGTTTTTTGGACAGTTAGCGGTATCGAGCCATCAGAGCGATAAGCCATCTCGTTCCTCCATTAAATTCTACTCGTGCGAGTCACAAGAATTTATTTCTACTATTTCAAGTACTGTACGGTCGATTTGTTTTTGTTTAACGGCAATACGAACGATTATCGATTTCTATATGCGTCAACGCACCCGATATCCAATTGTTCGACGCTATCCTGATATTTGTTATTGTTGCTGGGATTGCAATTCTGTTCAAAATTAGCTTCGATTGCATTAATTCTCTAGCTTAGCGCATAGATACACAATTCATATCTGCATGAAGAAATTACAAATATATTTTTAATAAATCTTTCAAAACCTTTATATTTATGCACATGCGTTTTCTCCACTTTCTTCTGTCGAGAAATTTTTAATCTTATATCTAATTGAGATAAAGAAACGTGCATAAAATGAGAAATGATTTTACTTCATAAAAATAATCTTATCTTATCAGTTGTCTTCTGATTTCGAATCTGTATCTATTGGACATTTCAACGACTCGTTTCTGTGACAACAAGCGTAATTTCGTCGATCTTCGCGATCAGACCTAACGACCACCTAAGTGTTTCTCGATTTCTCCATTTCTCTCCAAAGCAGTATTTGTTACTATGACCTTAAATGCCTGTTCCCTTGAGCTCGATATCGTTTAACGCTATTTTTCTCGAACGTTCGCGTTTTGCGCAATGCGACTTTTATACGAAATACGGATGAAAATCCTTGTATATTAACTTTTACATTGACAAATTATTCCATTTTTTATTTACTAATCCGTTTCATACATTTAATTTAACGCAAACTCGATTGCATATTACAAATATAAATACAAAAAAATTAATCCCAAGATTAAAAATGTACCTGCAAAGTTTGACAACTTTAGAATCACCCTGTATTTTTACAAATCTTTTTTTATCCTTTCAGCGAGTATGGCATATCTACCTATATCCGGCAATTTTTGTTACATCCTTTATATCCATACTTATACATTGACGGCGATATTGTGTAGTGTATTGATCTTTCAGCAAAGAGATTAATTTTTCCGGATATCGGACGGTCGAGCTGTGTCATCAACACAAAACATTCGATACATAACGCTCGGAAATAAAAAATGTTTAGCCCGAATGCGATACCGCTGCTAACATCAGAAAATCAATTTCCAGTTCAGCTATCGTCAATAATTCATGGAATCGTGATTCAGCGGAATTCGAACTGCCGTCTCACACGTACCGCATACATGGCCTTCGTACATCGAAGCTAAATTTCTTGTAATGCCTGAATTATGAATTCCGTCAACGTGTATAGAAGTTTGTGGCGTATGAGCAGCAATGCGCCGTCGTCATAAATCATCGACATAAACCGATGTAAACCATAAAAAAACCCTAGCAGTATCGGTCTATCTCATTCGAATTACGTATAAGCGCGTAGTTTATCACCGCCATTTCCTATTTTGCCGTTGCAAGTAATATGGGCATAATATCTCACAAGTGTAATATATTCTATCTGACTACAATATATTTCCCGGCAGAATATCAAACTTCGCGAAGTGGAGGCTGAGACCGCTCGATGGCGGAGGCAAATGAGAGATGAGATCGTTGCAATGTGCGTATGTATCATATCGACATATCAGTTAAATCTCGTTGCCTTCACGCGGCGGGAAATTCTTCAAACATCGCACATTACTCCACGGTGTTATATGAACACATGAATAAATACGTCCCGGCAATGTGCGTACAACTTTCGCATTTTATTTAATTTTTGGATTAAAGTGCGCATTTGTGCAAATCATTGAAATGTGTACGTAACAAATGTCTGCAATGCTGTAAAACGTTATCGCTCGTAGCACGCATTAACGCGAGAGTTAAATCGAGCGAAGCATATGCGACATCGCCGTTATTGTCGTTATTTTTAGTTTCCTACAAACGTATACGCGAGAGTGCTGAATAACATAATAATTTTTGTAAACTCAATAAAACTCGGCTTGTATTGTACAATATTGTAGAATTAAATCATCCCATATAAATATACCACATTATTGCTTTTCTACCGATGATTCCAATTCTCACTTTTTATCTAGTAAAAAAATTAATTGTTCTTTAGTTATTTTACAAAATAGTTTAATAATTTGTATTTAATTTATATTTTTCTATCTTATATATATATATATATCTTTGTATTTAATTTAGAAATTAATTAATTAATTATCCTCGTTAAGATAAGAAATGGATTGGAATTATTTCGCGTTATTTTATCTAAAACTCTCTCGGAAATTCAGTGAAATACGTAATTTAGATTAAAGTGACATGCAATACAGTGTCTATCTTAAAAATGGGACTTTTTTGTACGAGACTGACGCGATATAAAAGTGCTGTAAGTGGAATTGCAATCGTAACATATCTCTCGAAAGTTATTTTGCGGTGAGAATAAAAACTTGAACGACGGCAAACACGAGACAGATATTACAGCGGCGTTTCCCTTTAAAGTCCTTCAGTCGAATTAATGACAGAAGTTTGCCGGAAGTAATAACGGTACCACGGGTACTTTATTTAGTCTTGATATCGAGCATCGATTGGAGGTTCCATGGACCTCAATGCCATCAAAATAAGAGTAATCCTATACATTATAGTTCGACATCCGAGCTTTATTAAGTTCTCGAACGTTTGAAAACATTCGGAATAAGTAGATAATTTATGATAAACCAAGATTATTTCGAAATTTATTGTACACGAATTAATCGCACGTATATATATATATATATATATGCACGTACATATCTCTGCAAAATATTGTATGTTATTTTACACGGGCACATATTTAATTTTGATTAATTAATCGTCTGTTAGCAGTTAATTCCATATTCATCCGTGATTATAAACGATACCTGCGCCGCCGGAGAGCGATATAATACCATAAATGTTACACGAAAGTAGATAATTGATACGTCGGCGAAGAGTGTACTCCGGGTAAACGTTTAATATTAAACTGCATTAGAGTTCACTGCCACTAGTATTATTTCAATATGATGTTTTGGTACATGTATAAATTGCTAATACTGTTTTTAAGAAGACTGATGAATCAAGAGAAAATTTTTCTCTAGATTGCACTTTATTAATGTAAACTGATCTTTATTAATGTAAACTTAAATTCAATAATTTAATTCGCTGCACTTTATGCTTATACATACGCGTCTGTTAATATATCTTCTCTCTCTCTTTCTGGCTTATTGAAGTAGAATTTATTAACGATTTTAAAGTATTATGAATAGCAACGTATCTATAACGTTACAAAAAGACGATAATGTCCTCTTCTTGCGTTGCCCGATTTGGTAATGTTGAATATTTTCTGCGTTTGCTACCCTTGAACGAGCGATCCGGATGAGAGGGTCGTTAGCTCGCGTTGGCACGGAAGAGGCTAGACAGGAATCTTATCTACGGATGCTGGGCACCGATCCAGTCTTTCGTCTAGACGAGGGGTCGACCCTAATATATGGTTCGATAAAGTTTTCTTTACTTCCACGAACTTATTCAATATTCGTCAGCAAATTTTCGTTTCATTAAAAAGTAGAGTACTTACTACGAAGATTTATTTTCGGTATAATATCGCTATTGTCGATGACTGATGTTTCAAAGCGCGTTTAAAAATGAAATCATTGGATGAAATGCGATAAAAAATAAAAATTCTGTATCTTCAAAAGCTAATCGTCTGCCAATTCAATTTCTCTCTCTATGATGCTAGTTTTATATACATATTAATACTTATTTGTTAAATACTTTTGAATACTTAAGAACGATTCACCAAGTAGCACAGAGTTGAGCAGACGTGATGCTGTGTCATCACAATACAAACTGATATTTCTGTTATTTTATGTTTTATAAAATATTTTTTTATAATGGTATAATCTGTTTTCACAACGCTAACAGTTAATACGCTTTTTATTTTAACAAAATAATTAATTTGATCAAGATAAATATTTAACTAAATCCTTTATATATGATTTTTGCTGGTTCTCTACGTTCGATGACATGCACTTCCGACAAATGTTAAATGGGGTGTATATTTTATATTGATGAACATTAATTGCACACAATTAAATGCTATTTATGTATATCGAGAACAACAGGTGTCGCGCCTACACGTTCTGCGCGACAAATTAATTGAGAATAATGAATTACCTTGTCGGATGTGCACATTTTGTCACATGTCGAACATGCTGAAATATCAAAATTCAATGCTCAGAACCAAAGGTGATAACAAGTAATATATTGTTATAACGCATTGAATCCGGGAGATTGACTTAAACGGTGAAGATAAATCTCTTCGCACTCTTCCAATATACATGAAGAAAGTCATTTCGTGAATAGTCTTCGCTAAAGCTTCTCAAAATAGCTTTTCTCTACTACGCAGATACTAACACAAAGGAGATCCAAATTTTGCAATGGCAAAACTTTGGTCTATCTTCATCCTTGTTCATCGTTCTATCGGTACTTTGATAGGGCAAAAGGGGAACGGAAGGTAGAGGCGGTTCGGAATTAAACTTTCGCGTGAAGACAATGGAGACCTATCTTGGTACACACGTTGAAAGAGACTAGCAGGAGCAATTCTCCGGCAATATCTGTAGCAAAGGAGACAGAAAGTGGAAAAGGTGTGGAAGAGGTCAAATAACGTCAATGTTACATCTGTTACTCTTGACTTCCTTCCATTTCCTATAAAGGATATTTGGCGATAAACATATTTAACGAATAGAAAACTATTTTTCATTGAAAGTGAAACTGATCTTTTTTATTAAATTTGGATTATGGTTGCCATAATTTTTCGACCGTTTTAGAATTTTAAAGTTTAATATAGTTTTCTATTTTTTATAACCTGCTTTAAAAACAGAAATTTTGTTAAAATCAATTCTATATGAAAGAAACTAATACGGTTTTATCATCTGTTTCCTTTTGTAGAAGCTTAGTTGAGCTTCACAAGCTTTATTAAATCGTTAATTATTCTGAAGAAAAACTATGGATGACACGATATTTCTGTTGAAGAATAATCTGCTATAAATTTGTCAAAGAGAAGTTATTTCAAGATAATGCGGCAGAAGTGGGGCACTCTCCATGATCGATTAAAAGGGTGTACACGTATAAGGGAAGGCATATATATAAAGGATAAAAATAATTTAACGTGCACTTCTTTTATTGTGTTCGAAAGAAAATGAGAAACGTTGTGTAAGAAATGTTTGCAAGTAGGAACTGTGTCCCTTACCTAATAACGGATTCAATTACGCGGGTCTGTGTAGCACTCGAGGTTACCATGATGTACGGCGCAATGTAAAATTTAAAACTGACGCGTACCAAGACTCCTAACCGCCTCATGACTTGTGGTTTCCGTTTCGGCGTTATGGTGGCCATACTAACCGGTTTCGGTCGGAAACGGGACACCTCGTTCTCTCCGGGGAAATGTCTAAAAACGACCTGACGTCGCTCGCCTGCCCGCCTTTTCCTCCGCGTATATATCCGGTGCCCAAACGTTTTCCTACGAAGCTCGCCTTCCGCCCCATGTTAAAAATGCATCTCTGCCTGTATCCGTATAATCTTGACTCATTTAACATAATTCATGAGAGAGAAACGCTCTTCCATATTTTTTACTCTTTCACCTTATTCTACAATACTAACGTTGCGAAAATAAGGGAAAATAGGAAATGATTCTCAACTAATTGCAAATAAATCTTTTATTATTTTGCATTTATATACATAATGGTATAACAAAAGCAATACATTAAATACCGTAGATAGTAATAACCTTAAATGTCGGGTCTGTGATCAGTGCCGAGTGGATGTATAACGTGCAATTCGCTTAAAAATTGTATGAGGATGAAGGCAAAGTAGATTGAATATAAGAGACCGCCGTAAGAGCGACGTACGGTAGCTCCCGTGATGTTCAGGTAAATTATAGTGGCCACTAGTGAGCACAGGAGGAAAGCTAGGCAACCGGGTGCCATATCGCTAATCCTGATCTTCGTCTGTTGTTCAGGATCAGTGGCGGCGGCGATGCCATAAGTCAGCCCAAGTCCCAGTAGAGTGTTAAACATTGGCCCGCCGAAGCAAGCTGCATATCCCATGCGTGGAAATCCCCGTCTGGCGATAGCAGTGTTCGATATGAGATCTGGACAATGAATAAACTTACATCAATATTTTAACATATAAACGTTATCATTAACGAAATCAAACATTAATTTAAAGCTTTAAAGAAATATAATTCATTAAAAATGTCGTAACGTCATGATTATTGCGGTTAATGTTATATTTTCTTTGTCACATTTGGTCAATTTAGAAAAATTAATTTTAAAAAGTACGATCTTGTCAACTGTACTTTTGCTTATATATTATAAACTACTGTAAAAGAAAACATTTATCACACGGCTCACCTCCGATGCTGTTTCCCCACGCAAGAAAAGTGATGCCCAACATGGCGTCAGATATACTGCACGCGTATCCTATGCATTGGAGTACCGCCATGACCTCCCCGGCCACCAGATAAACCGTCAACATGGCAGCCAAAAATCCAAAAAATGCAAAGACCTGGAATATTATTAATGCCGCGTGTTCGGCTATTGATAAACTGTCAAACGATGTTTTTCGTATTCTTGAATCCCAGTGAGAAATGACACCACGATCGAATCGACGTTGATTCAATGTCGAAAACAATATTTCGAGGTGTCATTTCTCACTGGGATGTCATAATAGGCACTTGGAAAACTCCGATCATCTGCGCAAAGAGGAAAGAAAAGTACTCACATTATGGAACTTTGGTACACGATCCACATGCGTCGTTAGAAATACAATTACACCAATTACAGTACCAACAACGAGGAATATTGGCATCACCGGCAGATTGCCAAAAGTCGTTTGCCAAACTGCAATAAAACAGTTAAAATGAAATTGAAGTTGAGTGGTACTGACTGTTATGCCGTCAATTAGTATCGATGATTATGCATTATTGACTGCTGGTCTGAATTTCGCATCTACCACTGTTTTGCAGTAGAAGACGTCACGGAGAATATTTCTGTAATATCGCGGGAAATTATTCACGAGAAAAGAATGCGAAAGAAATATCAAAAAGCAATAAATAGCAGTCTTTAATATTTTAATTAAAAAAAAGTAAATTCTGGTTATATTTTTTTGTCTCCTTATTTAATAAAGTTTCCTTATTTTAGAAAATATACGACTGTCAATTTAAAAAGTTTTAAAGTCAAATTTAACAACAGATAAATCTATCTCGAATAGTTATTGATATATGCGATTTATACGTGAGAGATGTCCAAAATTTGAATCTCCCATGTGAACTCAGAATTTGTGCTGCTAAATATCACGAATCTATTGTATTGTGAAACAGTATGCTACATGCAGAGAGCATCCTATCATTGTTCAGAAGCTCTTTTTGTAGTATCTGCAATTCGTGTTTAACGATTTTTTCGTGAGACAAAAATGACGGATATTAAAAAAACAGCGAATGTGTGTGAAATTTTGTTTCCTTTTGAGTAAATCTGCTCAAACCTGCTCAGCTGAGACTGTCACAATGCTCAAGAAAGCCTTCAAATTCATAATTCTATTTTTTTAAACGAAAAAATAAAAATAAAAAACATAAAAAATAAAAATGAAAAAAGATAAATAAAAAATACAAAAATACAAAAATGTTATTTTTTTAACAATGCTGGAAACTTTTTTTTTAAGTATCCCGTCGTATTATATATACTGTTACAAGCGTCATGAATAAATAAAACTAACCATTTAATAGAAATAGTGCTATCGTAGGTGTTACGCATAACTGGAAACAATTTAGTAGCTTTGACCAGCCTTTTTTCTCGACGGTAAGATCCACAACCGGTATAAACAACTGTAGTAGTAACATAACGGGTGAACGTACAATCAAGACGATCTTAAACAATTTACTCGATTTCTTCCAATCTTCTTCGCTGATCGGATTGACGTCGTACAAAAATTCTCTGAAAAGACCTTTTGGTCGGTCGGAAACGTAGTCACTAATTTCCGGGCTTAACTGGACGGAATCACCCCGTATCTTGGCTCTCTCTAGCTCCGTGGCGATTGCGATATCTGGTTCATTCAAACGCATATAAGTACATAGAAATATCGGAATTGAGTCATATATGAAAATTTCGAAGCAAAAGTAAATTCACAGTATCTAAGTTCTTTGATTTTAAATATAAAAAATAGAACCAAATTAGAGATTTACTTCACTCTCATATGTATATAAAAAATATTCATTACACATGTTTGATTGCAAACTGTGAGCTCTACTTGCAAACATTCATAATGAAAGTACTACGAATTATATTTTACGATTCAAGCTTTTAAATCAAAACATCCTAAATAATTCGCAAGTAGAGATCAGTGCACTTTACAAGTACTTGATGCATAGCGAAAAAAATCGGAAAAAGATTCGAACTATTGAAAAATTCAAAAGAGCTAAAGACAAGGATATGTGCGATGAATCGTAAAAACGACGCTTGGTACCTAGCTTGGCATGTAAGCCAAAAGGTCGGCTTCTACCGAGAATCTTGGGAATGGCGCCTGTGTCTCTGTTCGCCAAGTAAGTATGCAGGACGTCTGGATCGGGCACACTTGGGATCCTGGCTGAAAGTACATAAGAATGTTCTCGGGAAAGGGGATCGATACTTAGTATGGTGAAAATTTTCTGTAGGCGATAAGGAAGGAACTGGTCATCTTTTTCACATTGCAGTGAATTCATGGGTTATGAAGAGAGATATTTCTCGTTTTAGAATAGAAATAGTTCTCGAATGCATAGTGATCATAAAATTTCGGGCATAGAGGTATCCCGGGAATATATCTTTCCTTGTGAATTAGACTTCCGCAGAGACGAGTATAATTTTATTTACATTCGAGAAAAATATTGTTAATGCAAAGTTATGTACTTTTTGAAAGTTACGAGTTTTCGAAGTTCTACTATCAGTGTTTGAGATATTTAAATATTAAAAACTTCCGCATAATTCGTGAATCAACGAATCCACAACATACTTTTTAAAGTCTCCTCTCTGGTGTCGTACACTTGCATTATCACGACCACCACAATGAACAATATGTAGACCAGAATAAAGCCTGCAATTAAAATGTATCAGCATTAAGAAACATTAATGCCGCTCGGCTCGCAGGGTTATTTCCCTACACATACCGCTGAAATAATGAATGGTCTGCATATATAATACTACGCAAAAAAAAACTTGATGATACTTGTCTTTTATTCTTAATTAAAAGAACTTAATTACTGCTTTCTTTTTAATATACGAACAGGAAGAAAATAATGTCGGAGGCGGAATCCATTTAAAAAATTTTTAATGAGGCAAATAAGTGGATATGCGTACTAAGCTCAGCGCAAGTTTTTTTATATTAATTATATTAATACAAAATTATATAATTATATAATTAATACAAAATTATATAATTATCAATAATAATTTTATACATATATATATCTATGGGACGTTAGAAATAATTTGATAGAACTTTAAAAAGGTCTAAAAAGTTTGAAAAACACTGATCCAGACGAATAAAAATTAAATTTCTGTTTGTCTATTTACTATCGCGTCGCGCGATATGAAAAAGATGAATCATGATATTCGACGGCTTTATGCGTGGCTTAATAATAGCCTCCGTCTATGCCGCTTTGTTCGGGCGCAAGATTATTTCCATGGACTTTATCCACTGCAACAATAATCCCTGTTTTCCCGGTGAAACGAATTCCTTGCCGCGGAATCCCGCAAAAATTCATCGACAGTCAGATTGCAAGCCCAGCCAGGCAGGTAGTGGAGAGAGAGACTGCGGCGTAGCTTAATTAAATTCGTCGAAGAATTATCGTTATTCCGGAATGAAACCACTTATGGCTTCCCGCAGATAAACTTTCTCGCTCATGACGTAACCGATTCGGTGTGCGAAATATCAATAAATTTTGCCAAATACCATTCTATAATTATTCCGGTGCCTATCATAACAAAATCAATATCGCAGCTTGACCACTTTACTTGACATTCCATTACGCATATTAATGCTTAATTTGAATAATATATAATATTATAACATATATATACATACAAATGTAAATACATCGTAGTATGTATTATATATAGCATGCATAATTTTTTTTACTTGTCTATTAATAATCGCAGAGATTAATTTAAATAGAATTTATGGAAGTTATTACCAATATGAATCAACCATCTGTTCAGTTGATATAGGATGGAATACTAGAGATCATATATTTATTCTATTCGGGTATTCATGCATAAATCATTAGCATTAGCATTCGAGGACGAATAATAATGAATCATGTTTCTGCGTACCTTCTCTTATATGAAATAGTAATCAATAATATTTGATAACGGTATGAACAGAAAGATATCGCAATCTCTCTTTTGCGATACCTTTTTGTGTAAAAGATTTTTCCACAATGATTGCGCTCGTTATACTCTTCTTTCAATTGCAAGCTAACAGTTATAAAAATCGGTGAAAACGGCGAAAAAAGCAGAAATAATTCACGTTTATTTTTGTCCATTTTTCATGAATGTGTGTGTATGATATAATCGATTAATATCTAAATGGCAAATGCAGAATCGTAGCATATGGCGATGAGCGGAAAAGAGTCAACCAATATTAGCTTATCGGATTTAAATAAAGATAGTAAACGTACTTATGGCCTCCCAGAGGTAAACCATCTCGTCCCACACCACGTAGTTTATCCAGCACACGGAAACGATATAAAAACAGGCGTCCCTCATGAGGGACCTGAGCGAGACTTTAAAGGGCTTAGTTATCGCGACGGAACCGGCAATCATCGAGGTCACGAAGACACCTGCGCCGATTAATTCGGTGAACATTATTATCGCTTTGTCGCCTCTCGACACGAGGGACGTGAAGATGTCAGGCGCGCCGTTTCCGAATGCCAATATCGTCACTCCTGCTATGCTATCCGATAGATGCATTACACTGGCTATTACCGCCAATGCTGGACAAAAACTGAAATGAAAATGTCGTAATGAATCATTTATGACAACTATTTATGGCTAAAGTGTTTTGGTATTTATGCCGTAATTAAAAATTCATTGATAGATCGATAAGGCCGACAGTGTAATCTTGGACACTTGAATTAGATTTTCGAAATTAATAATAAAATGGATCTTCCTTGTTTTTTGTAATTATAACATATTTCTCTTATCAAATTTTTCTATAATATGTGATTTTATCGGTTTTTTAAATTTTATGTTGCATATATCAAAATGTATATACTTAAATAGTGATTTCCATATTTATTATTCGTATAACGACTTTATTAATGGAGCGTAAGATATGTGAAGCAGTTGGGTTGGAAAGAAAGTGACTTTTAAATGCTTGTTTGAGAGATGCACATTATTCAACTAATCTCGTATACATCTAGCATTCGTTATTTCACTGCACGCGAAGAGTATGTTATTTACAGGAAAGTAAATTTACCCTCTTAACTGAGTTTTAACTATTATACTGGTTATACATCAAAGCTGAACTCCAACAAACTTGGTAATATAAGCACCGTCATATTTCTATCATTAAGCGCAGCAAAATAAATGCTACGAAAACCTTAACGATCTTTAAAGATATCAAATATTTAAAAGATGATTGCCAGCGTAAGAGCAAACAGAAGTATTGAATATATCTGTGCTTTACAATTTGATAAATAGCGTTATAAGTTCATTGCTTGCACTTTATGTTACGCAATACATGTTCACTTTGCAAACAACGTATTATGATGATATATTCTTATACATAATTTCATGTGATTTAACGAATAAAAAAATATATCTAAAATTGTAAGTATATATTTATAATATATATAAGTAAGGATTAAACTTTCGACAATACCGATACTTAAGTATTTAAATACGACCAGAGAATCCCCTGTTTTCAGGATTTCAAAACTTTGTTATTGGATGCGCTCCTACAAATATGGCAATCTGCCACTTTTCCCTGATATTTGTATAACTCAAAAGAATAGAGAAACCTTCGTTTATCATTTTGAAAGAAACCGCTCCATAGAACATAGACGGTTGAAATACGGGAAAGCATGAATCTTTCGGTTATTGGCTTGGTTAGTTGCCAGAAGTCAAAATTCGTTGTAGTTACGTAATCATCTATATTCTGTAGACGGTAACACGTTTTCATCGAACTTGGCTAAAGTTCTCAATTTCGGTACCAAGAAAAAGCGCAATTTCATTGTTACTCGCATACGTCATGTTCTTATAATTTGCATTCGTAGTTGATCATTAGACAGGTATAAAAAGTACAATTTTATTGATATATTTAAATATATTATATATATATATATATATATATATATCACTTGTATAATTTATTTTATTTTTACAAAAATGCACCATGATAAATAATATGTAAGGAAACTTGATAGACATTTTTGAATATGCAAAATTTCGTCGATAATTATACTTTCTGTCAATCAATGATTTATAAATATATCTGATGATGAATACTAGCGTAAATCCACTTACAAATTATCCGCTGTGGTCCCTAAAATCAAGAATAGATAGAGTAGCCAAAAGAGTACGAGGGCCAAACCGCTGGCAAACAGCGCCATGTCTTCAGATCTGAAGTAACAGAATAACAGTACCGTATACTGGATCACCGAGTCTGAATAGCAGTCTTCGGTGTTCCTCACCCACTCGCAACGTTCCGCAGCGGAAACTTGCCAAACGTACGAGCAATCATCCTGAAAAAAAGATTCGACGAGGAGCTCGACGAGAACGCAAACTGGAAAAGACGTCGATAACAATTCACCTCCCGTATGGGCAGATGCCCGTGTCTTAAAAAAGGGCTCGATATTTGCGACCTCATGTTCGAAGAGCATAAAAGCGCAACGGAGCGATATGTAACCTATATTTTGTGTATTTGCCTTTCACGGATCCGCTCGATCGTTGCCTATTCAAGCAGAAGCGAGCGAAACTTCAAGCGATATAGACAGAAAGCTGTCACATACGTAGCGCATACTAGGCGCGCAGTTCGAAACGTAAATTCAATATGAAGCACACATAAAGGGAATTCGTAACAATGACACACATACACCCATACACGCGAAATGAGACAGTCTCTGTATATTGATCAATGCAAGAAAATTTAAGTAATGAACATCACAATAATCTAAGACATTGCTCCTTCTGATTTTGTTTATGACAAGAGGCAATATTAAGTGCAATAGCGCCAATTAAAATTGATTCATTCAAATCTGATAATTCCAAAAACATGTATGCACAGAAAAAAAATGCTGTTGCTTTAATTAAACGTCTACGTCACGGGCTGCCACAAATATAAATAGTTCATTCAATTGTATTATGATTGGACCAAATATCTAGATTATTCTTTTAATAATGTAAATATTTAGTCCAATCATAATACAATTGAATGAACTATTTATGTTTGTGGCAGCCCGTGACGTAGACGTTTAATTGAAGCAACAGCATTTTTTTTCAGTGTGCAAATCTTCAGTTGTAATTAGACAGAAACGTTGGCGATGCAACATGTCTTTCTTTGTAGGGGAAAAAATGATATATGGTCTTCGGTTTCGTTTGACAACAGGAGTGCGCACTCAAGAATGTTGCTACTTGACGACATGAGAACAGGTACACTCATCCGCACTTGTATGATAGCAACGAGAGCCTCATTAAATGCAGAGCATCCGATCCGCCCCATTTCTGCTCGCGACGAGACGATGAAAAAAATAAAAGAGACGCTATGTAACGAGCACGGAAGGAAACCTCTCCGCAAACGGATACGCTGTCATTCAGTGTGCGATATATCGACGTTTATTCGATATTATTGTCAGTTTATGGATAATGAAAATTCAATGACGTGTCGCAAACCGGCGACATCAGTTCATTAGATTTGCTATGACCAATCAAGAACTTTCACGGTTGTTATTAGTTTTGCGCGAAAATTGTCTGCAAATATAGGGAACAATGCGAAAACTATTTCTCTTGAAATGCTCGGTAAAGATAATTTAACGGGCTAGAAACTGGTACTGATATTACAAGTACAATATTGTACTTTCTCGGTATTTAAAATAATGAGTGAGTGCAACGTGCGCGCAATACATATATCATTAAAATGTGTTAATGGCCGGAAACGCGTACCGGTAATTTTGAGTCTTCGAATATTTCATCGGATATCTTTCGCCAAGTTTTAACTAAACTTGTATTAAGTGTGCTAGTAAGCGTACTAAAATAATTACAAAAATTATTGAAAATTCATTTTAGACATGATTAAAGATCGGATAAGAGAGATTTAAGTTATTATAAAAAATAAAAATAGTGCTGCGCTAGACACGTGCTTTTCGTATTAGTGCCTGAAAATTATAGCTGGTATTTTAACATCAGCGAGAGACCTTAGCTTTATAAATCTAGCTTATCAGATATACGCAACCAGTTTGCAAAAACGATAAATCAACTGGTTGGACAGGACTTGAATAGTGTAATGAGAATTATAATAAATTGGGTTTACAGGGATTTGTTATTTTAGCGTCGAAGTGAAACTGTAGAAGTCACTCTAGCGAGCACTTGACCGCGCAAATTACCCTGGGAAAAAATCATAGAGGGGTTCATGCTGACGTTTCTCTATCAGTCTATCTCCTATTGTTGCCTACTTCCTAACAACTTTCCATTAAGCCCACCTTTCAGCAGCAGCGTACTTCACCGTAATTGCCAACTTCAGCAAATTGTCATTTATCGCCAGACTTCTTTTGTGCTGCTTTCGCTCTAAACACTTTATTGAATTGCATTCACAGAGGGCACAAAGGAGCCAACGGCTTTACCCCAATTTATACTGCGCTTTTATTCTCCCTATGAGAGCCAAGCGCGCTCGCTTGGCTTTTCCGGTTTCCTGTTTTGGCTCTCTGTGCCGCCTGCACATTTATAATAAAGCGCGTGAGTGATATAAGGCTAGAATATGCAAAAGCTTCTTTCCGTAGTATAAGATGACTCTTACAATTAATGTAACGGCGTGCCGCCATTGTGTTGCTGAAACCGAGTATGTGCGAGTGTACACACTCGGTTATGCAAGAGCCGTTTGCCGTGTGTTTTGGAGAATAATTCATACCAGAGATAAAACAAAGGCTCGTTGTAAATGTTAAAATAACGATGCAATTTATCTCAATTGAATTGGTCTCTTAAGAAAAAAGAAAGCAATGAATCTTTTCCATGAATCTATGTATCTCATCTTCGACGGGTCTGTTTTTACACAAAAATAAAGAGTGAGACCAAAAATCGCCCATTTTTGGTCCCGCGATATTGGAACTGAATTGTGTGCCAAATTGTACCTTATGATAAGACATCAATCACAAAAAATTTTCAAGTTGAGGTGAGAATTGGTTTCAGAGATATACGGGGGGGGGGGTCAAAGTAGTCAAAATTTATATATGTAATGTATCCATAATCATTTCCAAGGAACAAAATCAAGGAAACTAGATCTCAGTGTATATTTTCACACATATTATGAAATTAATATAATTAAAATAATAATTCAACAATTTATAAAAATTAGTTAGAACTCGAAAATTGATTTTATAACTCTGAGTCACGACTTTTTAAAATATATCGTTTGCCATATTGAACCAACCATAACTTTGTTGTTAGCTGTCAACAAAACCCCCAGGTACGAAATTTTAAATTATCGGACTGACATAAAAATTCGTGCTTCAAAGCGTATGAGCTAACGCGTTAATGAATTTTGACTACTTTGACCGCCCCATATCTCCGGAATCAATTCTCACCTCAACTTAAAAATTTGTTGTAATTGACGTCTTATCATAAGGTACAATTTGGCACACAGTTCAGTTCCAATATAGCGGGACCAAAAATGGGCGAAAAAACCACTGATTTTGGTGTCACTCTTTATTGTGAAACTTTATTTTATTATTGCGCTAAACAAATCTGTCTAAAACCCCACGTTATACGGTTGCGTAGTCACACCAGCAAATACAATGGCATGATGGTTCGTTTAATAATATCCGTGTGCAAAAGAATGAATAAATCGCGTTCTGATATTTTTGTCAGTTGCACTATTCCGCTTCACTCGAGGCGGTTATATATCCGGGATAAAAATGAAAAACAACAAATATGTACGTCGCAGATGCATAGATCAGTAAAATTCAACTGATAATTCAAACGTATTGCTCTCTAATAATATAAAATATTCACTTTGGCATAAAGAACTTCCTATTGAATGCAATAAGTTTAAATCGTGTTTTTTGAAAGATGTAATTCATTCGCGATGATTGCGAATAAGTGTAGAATCTCATTATAATTGCATCTTAGGGAGATGAAGTAGATTGAAACCCTTTGTACTTTGAATTTGTAGAAATTTAATTTCATCGTCATCGTCCTTCTATCGTGTAAAAAGCCGCGTCTCGGCTGCCTTTAGTCTTTGTTGAGCTATGTTAAGCTATATCAGGATTTCCAGTAACGAGGAAGAGGTTCAATTAATCTGAGATTACGGTCGTTCACCTGACAATTACCGACAGACTTCCAATAACTTGTTGCAACAGATGCCTGATAGGTCCTGCCTTACTCATTGAAACAGATGGTTTCGATAGGTGTCCGCGGTCTCGATAACTTTTTTCTTCTTTTACAAATTATTAGGGTTTTTAACACTTCAATCGAATCAATCGATATACATACAGAATCCACACAGCACACGATATTGCGATATCCACTAGATATCCAAGGGATATCTCAATAACCGTAGGATTTTCATGGGATCGCATTATGTCCAATTGGACATGTGGATCACTCTGGGATAAAGTGTGCTGTGTGGGAAGATACCAAACGTAATATAAAATTAGAAGACTTTGTAATAATTTATAAAAGTTTTAAATACAAAAATATATTATCTCAAAAATTTAACAAAGGACTTTGTAAAACTAAATTACAATAATAAGATCGCGACGTATGTGGCGTTTAAGTAGTGGTCCCCGAATGAGGTATTCCTAAGATCGGCATCCCACAGTAAATCGCTTCTTGTAATCTAAGCAGTCCTCCGTGATTGATTAGCAATTGCGTATTTGGATGACCTGATGATTTACGATCAAAGGCAATTTATTATGTTTGTCTGTTATCTTTGTTTGTGGTTTACATCGTATTAAGAGCAAATCGCAAACAGGAATAGACTATACTGTTAACTTTTAGAAATGAGAATTGTTTACACATTTTTAACTTTTACATCTCTTATTTCCTTTTTTTTATTTGAATTTTAATTTTCTTTATATCCATTTTCGCCTTCTCTCTCTCTCTCAATGAAACTTCATAATGCCACTCCATATCTCATTAAAACTTTAAATAGTCTTCTTCAATCCTTTATTTCAAAGTAAAGACCATTACAAGTGGCAATGACTCTTGGATAGCGCATTTAAAATTTAAGCGCAAAAATGAAGCTGTAATAACGGATAAAACGACGTAATAAGGATAACGAGGTTGATTGCATAATATAGCGAAAATGGAATTCCATGAAAAGCGTTGGTCACGCGGCGGTGGTTTAGAGGAAAAACGGGTGAATACCTGAAAATAATTTGTTCCCTTCAGGTGTATATGCGAACGGCGCGGCGCCCTCACAAAAAATGAAAAAAAGGCAAAGCGAATCACGTGTTTCTGCGCATGAATATAGATTGTATGAATTGTGCAGACGAGATATGTATATGCTGCGGATACAGATGCAATTATTTTTACCCGCTGCATTTCTAAAGCAATTGATTATCCACCAAATCATAAAACGTTGCTGTATAAAAGGCTGTATGAGAAATAAAGTCGTAAAATTGCCACCTAAAATCACGCGGCAGTCATTAAGCGTTTTCTCCAATTCGAGAGAGAGAGAGAATATACGTATAAATATTTATATGTACGAAATATTTCATACGCGGAATGATTCTGAAATACGAGCATTGTGCTTTGCGGGCGTATTGTTCGATCAGCTTAAAGCCGATTGTTTTCCTTTTCTGATTTCGATCCGCCTTGTATATCTTCGCGAAGGATTTACCTCGCGTATCCCGGATAGATACGTCGTGTTACTTTAATAAGAACAAACGTAAATTTGTAATGGACATTAAAAGCCATTTAATATTCGTGCAAATTGACCCGCGGATTATTTAACAATAATGCAAAGTTCGAATGGGTTTTATGCGATCGCTGGATAATAATATCGTAATAAATAAATGATTCGCCCAGTGGTACGGCAATACGCATTATTCTCTTTGGGTATATGTTGGATGTGGGGATTCGCCGCTATACCAAAATACCACACCGGCGATAGTGCGATCGACGAGGGGCTGGAGAGAGCGATCGAGCATACTGATAATTCTGAATACATCGTAGAATAAAGGAAGCCTCGTCTGCACTAATTAGAATAACTATTGATTTTAAGAATTGTGCGATATTTAAAAATAAATCTTAATTAAATTTTAATATTTATGCTCATTGAAATATCTGCAATATCTGAGTGTCTTCATTTCGTCACTTAATAATTGTCAATGGCTAAATTTATGATACCTAACTCTAGTAGAAAAAATTAATAGAAAATTATATCATATTTTTATAATAAATATAAAAAGATAATTTTACATGAAATTTTGAAGATATCAAAGAGACGATAAACTAGATCGAGTTGCATATCTTTTGTGATATTTTTCTGGATGTCTCCATTGTCAAATTTGATTCCATCGTAATGGTCAAGAATGAAATTAATTGATAAAACTCTTCATTTTTCGCGCAGATTTCAGAGGAATGTGATAAGAAAAGAGAAATCTCAGAACACTTGAAAATTCTTTCTAGTCGTCTTTCAATCGACATCCACTCCATTACCAAGAATTTCCTTCCTTGATATATGCTATGAAGGGGGAAGTGCTCTTTTCGTGGCCTTCGCGGATAAGCTTCTTTCGACGTTTAATCCAGCGCAGAAACAAAAAAAAACTATACGTACACAATACGGAGAGCTGTGGCGCCCACCCGATGCACTTAACGTTTCCCAGCGAAGGCATTCTCTCTTTGGTGCACGTCCACAGTATTTGCTGCGGTACTTGCTCGAATGCCCGGTAAAGGGCGGCAAACACCTGGTTCGGTATAGTGGACGTGTCTATTTGCGATCGCAGACTAAAGTAAATAACGCCGTTTCTGCTCTGAGAGTCCAGATAATCCTGGAGATCCACAGGCAGTGGCTTCGGGCCCGATATCGGAATATGAATACCTCCGATTTCCTTAACTCCCGGCGCCAGAGGACGTGCCAGGCTCACGGCCGGATGGCCGTTCGTCAAGATCAACGATATCCTGGAGCGAAGAGCATCAAAGTCGGGCAAATCGTGCCCGAAGTACTTTCTCGCGACCTCATAAGTCGGTCCATCGGGAAATATCCTGTGGATTTAGGGTATCTGTGGTTAGCCTTTTAGCTGATAATAATCATTCAATATGATTGATCATATAACACGAGTCGATGCTATTTATTTAGTAATCAATATTTTAGAATTCAGCGCATGCTTTGTGGCGATAATCAATGCAATCATATTTGTCTATGTTTTTATTAGGGGAAGGCGGGGCATAATGGGACCACGGGGTATAATGGGATATGGTCGATATCTCCTTACAGAGATGCTGCCATGTAATAAAATGTATGGAAATTATTACTCTTAGATGTCCCTACCCGCGTGCTATTATCAGTTTCCATATTATTTTTAGCTGAAAGATGCTAGAAATTATTTAATGCGTTCGCTATGCTCTCCGCGACTGATTGTGAGTTACAGTTTCTTGAGACATTTATATATGGTAAGCAAAGATAAAATTCTATTTTTTATTACCGTAAGTATATTTTTACGTTATTAAATGATCTTTTCTTGTCAATTTAGTAAAGTGTCTGTGCAAATATCGATTATCTGTGATAATTTATATTACCTAAAGTAAACTTATACATTTCAGGGCATAACGGGACAAATGTTTTATTTTTCCTTTTCATATGATATAT
>NJRP01000015.1:532580-557794 GCA_003063835.1 Aphaenogaster floridana | reverse complement strand
AAGTTCATTTATTTATTTTTAATACGTTGTAAACTTGTATAAACCTTAGCGTTCCCGTTATGTCCCGGGTTCCTCTATATATACACTTAAGAATAAAACAGCCAAATTATATCGAAGACATAGATACGTCGTTGATAATATCATGTAAAAAGTGTAAAAACCCCATTTCGATAACGCATTTATCCGCAAAGTAATTATTAATCTTATCATTCCGATAGCACTGAATGGAATTTTGACCATCTATGCGGTGCATACCAAACTCACCCTAAAAATGTCAATAGACATTAATTCCTAACAGCAATTTTGGGGATAAATTCCGCGCATCTGCTTTCCTACCTATGAGCCAGCTTGACGATCAATAGAAGCACCGTATTAATCGACCTTTCAAGTAAACTCATTCGCCCGGTATATGAGCTGAAGAAGTTAGGGGTGTAGCTTGGATTCTCAGGATTCCTCAAGATCACGTTCGTCCACGATAATTTGACGGTGCTGCCAGCGCCGACTATTTTACTTTGGGTATATTTAAAACATGGGCGATACCCAAAAAAAGCAATCAGTGGCAAAAACCTCGATCACGAGTAAGTCAAAGCGTTTCTTCGTATCGATAATCCTCTTCATTTCCGGATGGCTCAGTACAGACTCGCAAATGTTTATACCGTTTAATATCAGTTGTTGAATTCTTTTCCAAATCGTTTTCCAATCGGGAAATCGTAGTGTTGATCTGACTCGGTAGAACGAACGAAACGTCCATGTCAGTGAAGTTAGCCAGTTGAATTCTCTGAGGGAAGTGCGTCACCGCGACAATCTCGTGACCTCTTGCAGAGAGTCTCTTCAGCAACGGCTCGTACACGCTGTAGTGGCTCCTCACGTTGAAGGGAAATATCGTCAGTATCCTGGCTCCATCGACCGCACCGAGCAAACAGACGATCGTGACCAACGATGTCATCGTAATCTTTGTCAAGGACACACGTCAATTTTGAATAATTAATCTTTCTGTATGCAAATTATTAATGAAAAATATCTTTATAACGTGAAACTGAATCGATTTATGTGTAAGAAATTGTAAGACGACTCAACTGGCAAGAGATAATACTTCTATTTGTCACTACGTAGGGAGGTCCAGGTTCAAATCGTGGCTGAGGTAATATTTTTCGCAACAAATTCTTTAACAGTTTTCGTGATGGGAGGATGTTGGGGGAAGGAGAGAAAATGATATAGATGCTTTAGCATTATTAATATTAAAATTTGTTACTCGTAGATGACCACAATCCGTATGGTTGATACGTAGTGACAAATAGAAGTATTATCTCTTGCCAGTTGAGTCGTCTTACAATTTCTTACACGTTAATTATTTACTGGCGGTTTAGAAAATTAAATTTTCTGAATCGATTTATGTTTGTGGAAAGAACGTGAGATGATCTTACCGCAAATACGTTGATAACATTAACAATATTTTTCTCCTTACGTCAGATTCGAAAATATACTATGACTAATAATATATATATGTCTTATTCTATCTCTGATAATTATATATAATACTAATAATAATTTAATCACTATTAATTTTTATGCAACGGAAAGATCTGTTACAATAATTATAAAAGCTTTTAATTTCTATAAAGTTTTTTCTTTTTTATATTTTTTTCACGATGACCGAATTAATTGTTCCACTTTGATGCACGTAATTGTACTCTTGGCAAAAGTCATGTTACTGAGGCGATAAGTTCACACTTTGAACGCGTGAATAATGACGCCACTTATTTATTTATATTAAACTTTATGAAGTAGAAGGAAACGATAAAAATGAGGCTAATGATGCAAGGTTGCGCTATTAGTTCTTTTCTTATTTTCATTCATGGAGATACCTGTGCCGCGCATTAATGTAATAAATAGCTACGTATCTCTGCAGATATTGTAAATACAAATAGAATCATTTAAATTATTGTAGTAAATGAATAATTATCTTTTTTTCTTTATTTTAAAAATAAACTCTAAATATTTTATATTTTACATAATGACTTGGGATAGAATAATAATAATGCATTTGATAATGTATGATTTGCATAATTGTAACATTAATAATAGTTATTCTTAGCATATTTTTGCAATTATAAAAAGTAATGATAATATTTAATGATAAATAGTTTAAACAACTTCAAACTAAATAATTATATGGAGAAATGTATCGAGTAGAGGTACTCAAATTCGCGCAATATTGATTAATTACCTTGTTCTACCAACGAAATTGGGAACGTGAATTACAAGCCTCGGGCGCGAGATTAAAGTGGTTCATTTATTAAGAAATGCATCGTAGAGAGAATAAGAACGGTATAGTGAGGAACAGAGGAAATAAAAGGTGAATCGGGAAAGAAAAGATTCCAGCATTTATACCGTTCGTCCACCCGAAAGGTCCCAAGTGTGCTCTCGTTCTTAATCCGTTTGGAAAATCTGCCGATTTAAAATCGCACGTATTATTGTTCCTATCAATCCATCAGAGCTGCTACTTTCTTTATTTATCAAATTATCTAGAACGTTTTTCGAAACGTTGAACAACGGCGAAACATATATGCGCATTTCTCGACTATTCAAATAAAATTGGAATGCGTTCCAGATGAAATTTTAGTGGAATTACGGATATTCATGTTTATTTGTGTATACGAAGCGATTATTTTCGCTAATTTCATGCAGTTTCATTCGCTATCTAGTAAACGTTTCTAAAGCTTAACGCATTCCACCAGCATTTCAAAGAAAATTGGATGTTATTCTCACAATACCTGGTGATTTCGATTTGATTCTTTATACTAATTTCAAACATTATTTCCAGAAAAGAAGAAGAAAAGAAAGAAGAATTGTTTCATAATATTTTTATTTACTTTTGTAATACTTTTAAATTAAGATTATATTAAACATTTTAATATAACATTCTTATTTATAATATAATAGAAAAATATTTAAGAGATGTTATATCTCAAAGGCGAAAAAGCTCTATGTAATATAAGCATTTTTACAATTTACTAATATCTTTGCAAGTTCCTATATCTGTGACTTTTACGAAATATTCGCCGATTTGAAAACATGAATATATTACGTGTTAGCGCTATTTATTATATTTTTATATCAAGATCTTCATTTTTTAAAAATATTCTTTAACGAATAAAATTAAGTTACCGTACATATGCAAAATTAGAAGTTAATTTAGAAAGGGAAAATATGTTTGCAACATTTATGAAGGTTAATTATATTTTTTGTGGATTATATTAAATGGAAATTCGCAAAATATGAATTAAGTGATTAATGAAAAAAAATTTGGAGATCAGTAGCAAAGATCACCAGGTGCAAACATGATATTTTTCTTTTCCACTACGATTTAATTTAACCGGCTTATTTTAAGATGTATTGTATATTAATATACATTTATTGCAAAGATATTTTGTATTATAAAACAGTCAGTGCCGAACACACAGTAATCACGACTATACGCACAAAGTGGAATGGTATTTTACTGAATTTCATTTATATACGCAATTTTTCGCATTGTACTGGCACTCTCATTGTTCCCGCGCATTGCGATGTGGAATATTAAAAAATGTCAGAAATACCACGAAGTCCATCAATGCATAATTTTATAAATTGCACAAAGTTAAAGTGCGGAAAGTAATAAAAACAATCTGATAGAAATTCCTTTCCGATTGAAGTTTCGCGACAGAGTATGTTCTAAAGAAATACACAAGTTTTTGTTGCTTACATCGCGAGAGAGGGCATCGATAAAACTATTTTTAGTAATTATCGCTTTAATTATATAATAGAGAATTAACTATACATATTAGAAAATACATATTAACTAAATTACTATTTAAATAGCGTTAAACATGTTATTTGAAAAATTATGAGCAAATGTAATCCAACATTTTACGGTAAAAATCTTATCTTTGAATTTAAATTACTTTTTAAATATTTTCAATTTTGTTTATAAAAAGAGGTTGCTCTCATTTAATATATTAATGTAATAAATTTTTAAATTAATAATTTTAAAGAGAAATATATTTATGGTAATGTACATTTTTTATTTCATTTTGCTTCTTTTTCTTAATATTATGTATACACATGCATAAATATACACATACACACACACATAATTTATTTTTAATTAAATATACTTTATATAAATGTTTTTTGAAACAATATGAGAAAAAACATTCAATGTAGAGAGGGACGCACTTTTATTTTCTTATCTTTTTGAATACCTCTAAGAGACGAGAAGGATTTGGATTAATTAGTTATATAGAGCTGATTATTCGATCGGATCGTAAGACAGATAATCATGCTGGTACAACAGCCGCACGTTAAACTCGTTATTGCAACCAGAGGAGGGCTTAAGTAAAGCCACGTTAGCGCGTTCAACTTTGCGAAATGATATAACTTAGCTCCTTGTAACACTAGTACAGGTGTATCTAGCTTCGATGCTCGTCTTTATTTGCTTCCAACGTGTTCTCTCTCTTCTCCCTTTCTCTCTTTCTCTCTTCCTCTTTCTGTATACTGACTACGACTATACCATACTACTAAAACCTACTACCCGCAGATTACGATCTGTGTTCGAAAATCCTACATGTTCATTCAAGTTCCTATGCAAGGATCGCCGCTCGCTTCGGATTTTCCGAAAATTCGAACTCAAGCAGCACAGACGAAAGTAAGATCTCAACAGAATACAAAGGCTTTTCAGCATAATAGATTGTTTTGAGGAGCTTTTCCAATAAAAACCAGATTTACGCTTACTTCTTTTTAAAACATTCTTGTTTCTTTGCATAACAGAATTCTGTTATCGCCAACAGAAATATTAAAATTAGTTTTTATGAACAAAAATATCGAAAAAGATGTGAATAACTTTTTCAAATGCATTATTTTTACAATTTTAATAAGGTTAAATTTGCACAGTAAAAGGAATTATAAAAATTGTAAATAAAAGGATAAATTATTTAACTTTGAAATGTTAAATAATGTTATATATATATATATATATATATAAATAATAAGTACAATTGATTAATATATACACATATAAAGGAAATGAGCTAAAGATACATATTACAAGCGTATTACAATCATACTTGGCTTTCATGTTAATTAATTTATCATTCTACTAAAGATCGATTGCGCTTTAACAATATATGCAGTTAAACACGAATCCGCGGTGCGGCAATGAGTAAAACGCGAAGTGCCATTAGCAATATCATCGTCAAAGCAAAGCTCTTTCATAAATTCGTCTTAAGCGATGTCGATGGTAAATTACATTATGCAGCAGCAACATTTATAACGTAAGAAAGCGTTTGTGCGGTGCAATCGTGCGGAAATACCGGCGGAAAGCCGGGAAGAGCGAGACGTGACTTCTTCTCAAGAGCGAGATAAAAAAGCAACGCGATGTCGCATACACGATCGTATGCTAATGTCCTATTCCGCGACCCACTTCCACCTTAAGCGAGCCTCGAAATTATTCTGCCTCCGAAATTAAATGGGGCCAACTCGGTAATTGCTCCCTCTTACATCGCGCATTAATTAGCTCTCGACGATATCGTGAAAGTTTCCTACAACTGGCTTACCACCACCACCGCTAGTGGAAACATACTTCTTACATTCTGTAGTCCGCTAGAAATTGAGATAAGAGACTATATCGTTGCACCCGCACGACGTGGAATAGTTGATCGCCTGAGGGAAACGTGCACCGCCAGCTAAATGATCGCAAATTATTGGCGAAAATAAAACGGAACTATTGAACATCATAAATAGTGATGAGACCGATATCCTGATGCGATTGTACTATTTAATAGTCATTCAGTGGAATCAAATATGTCGGCACATTCAAAATGTTGATAGCATTCGCTTTAATGTTATAAAATATATATTATACGAATATGATATCATTGGAGAGATAGGGGGTGATTTATCGAAATCGTCCGATATTTGTTGGAAAACATCAATCCTTTTTATGATGCATTATTTTCTCGTCACTACGGTCACCGTATGGATCTATTTTACATACAGTATATATCTCTCGAAGATAACAGCTTAAGTCGGTGCATTAATTAATCTCGATGGCGTCACGAAAGTTTTACAGGCTGTACCACAAATCTCTGAGAAGACGCGAATGTTCCTCTCACGGCATGGTACTTGAAATTCAGATAAGAAAGCCTTCACTCTCGTCTCTTCCCTACTCAGATCCCCCGACCACTTCTTCTTCTTCTTCTTCTTCTTCTTCTTCCATGGCTTTGTCTTCGCTTGCAGGAACAAGCATCGCGTGACTCTCCACCGGTCGAACTTCGTCCTGACTTTACCGAGTGCGTCGTTGACTTTCTACTAAACACTGATGAAACACTGCCCGACAAATAATCTGACACACTCGTTTAAAGTCAATAAATTATTTATGCACTAAGAACTTCAACTTCCCAGGAACATCTATCGCAAGGTATAACATACGGTATCGAAATGCCATGTATCAGAGAGCGTACAAAATCGTTGGCTTTCTCTCAGTTGTATGAAATTCAGGGCATAGTTACGCAACGTAAAATCCATCCCAAAAAGCATTTTTTAGATACTACTCGTTTTAACAGAAATGAAATGTCAATTGACACAAAAACAAAAAAAGATTAAAACTAATTGTTGCAAAAGTTTTATTGAGACTCAACAAGGTGCATCCCTGTGAATTTAATGAATCACCCTAGAAAAAAACTCACATAGTCGAGATAATTATCCATCACAAATCAACGATGTGTCGAAAATTTTTCCTGCAAAAAATTTCTATTCACATTTCGAGTATCTCGTTCGCTGAACGAAGGAATGCGCGTTGACCTGCCGTGGCAAATTAGCCCGCAAAACGAGGATCAGCCGAGCGGAGGATATCCGACGACTATATATTCGCAATGAAACGGTAGCCATGCGCGAGCCTCGTTAGAGTTTCGTCCGTCGCTCGTTATATGTGCCGCCGGTGGGTAGTGCTGGCCGAAGGGAGTCCGAGGGGGAAAGATGGTCTCGTTTTTCTCCCCAGTTCCCAGTATATAGCGACGTCGGGCGTCCAGAAGTGTCCGATCTGTCCATTTCCGCGACCAACCGACCCAACCGTACCAGCTTGGTTTCGTCCTACCCCGAGTATCGCACGTCGCTCATTACCAGCGACGGACAAAAGGCGACCCCACTTCTACTCACTACGAGTACTCTCTCGTAGGGGACGTCTAAAAATACGAGTACTTTACTACCTCGCCGCTTTTGTGCGAGCTTGGCGTGGTGTACGTACGTGCGGCGATAGGAAAGTACCGGACCGTAGTTTTCAGCGCGAGGTATTCGGAAAAGGTAAACGCCAGACATCAAGATTGATTAAATGCGCCTGAAAGAAATGAATACACGCTCGTAATCCCTTTCTTCCTCTTTCTCTCTCTTTCTTCTTTCAATAGTGTGACCGTATCGAAACTCTTTTCTTTGGAGAAGAGATCTGCGATCAAACGGCAATTTGATTCTATCTTTAATTACAAATTATTCCATCTTGTAAGAGCCACGAATACATATTTACGATTTAAATCGTAAAAACGATAATAACACATCTGGAATCATTATCGCAAGCCACATACAACATTCTTTGAGCGGCTTCGCTTGATAATAAGGAAGCCGGAAATATTGGAAATACCGATTAACATTATGGTCGATGACCTATTTCGCAATCCGCAATATCTTTGCGAATATATTGCTTCTATAATTAATGCTGTAATTAGTCGTTGTGCGACGTTATAATTAACAGAATGATAGCGATATGCAGAATTTAACTACCCACCCACCTGCATTGCAGGGTTTCGTTTAATAATGTTCAGTAATGAAGCATCGCGTTGAAACACTTGAAACAAAAATTGTTAATTTCCGCTCATTTGAATTACAAACGCATTGCAATGTAACCAAGCAGCGTAATAGTCTTGTTAGTTTAGTTCGGTAAGTATCTTGTTATTTTTATCAAATATGTACTCGATTATCGTAATGATACAATTTGATTTGTACATTACAGCCGTTTATTTGCATACTGCAGACATATATAGTGAGTTACAAAGCATGCATTGGGATATAAACAACAATTTTATTTCTTTTAGACAGACTCTTTTAATAGCCGAACGGTTTAAGCTTTAAATTTATCGAATCTTTTCTTTCCGTGAGGTCTTGTTGCGCCGGTAGCAGTATATATTTCACCGAGTGACTCAAATAGGGGTCGTTAATTTGCTGTTTAATTCTTCGAAAGAAAGTGTCGCGTGGAAAGTGGCTCGTTACTTTCTGGCCATCGCGGTTGTCTAATTGGAAAAGATCGCGACCAGGCCACATCTCGCCAGTGTCAGACGCTACGGATTTATTCCCGACTTTTCCCCATATACGCCGCGGTCGCGCTTTTGCATGCCAACGCTATTGCGCGGCGCGACGCATCCTCACGAGATCTAAAGTTACGCTCGCCGAGGCCGGGTGATTAAAGTTAACGAGCCAAGAAATAATTAAAAAAGTTTCAAAAATCATATCCCCTCATTGTGCCGATGTGGACGGCTTCCGCGTTTCGCGTCATTTATTTTTGATTAATAATTCTGCGACTTATCAGAGAGTTTACATTTCATGTGGTGAGAGGCCGAAACACCGGGATAAATAATTTACAAAATTAATAAAGTAATTGCGTATTTTATTTTCCATCTTTCTTGTTACTCATTGTATGTACGTCTTTTAAATTATCCGCTTTTTAATTAACTAGAATACAATAATGCGCTTTTACAACTCGCTTTTCTACTTTTCAACTTCTTTCTCGAGATTTTCTATTTTCAGCTCGTTTTTCGAGACTTTTTTAACGTCAAAGTGCGTTACGTTATAATTTCACTCAATTTTTATGCATAATCAGCAAGTATAAGAAGTATGTTAATTTTGTGCATATATTAACGCAATTATTATCTTCTTTAAAAATGGATTTTATGCGTTTCTCAATTAATCTTTATAAAATGCAACATTTGTAAGTTTTCCAAGCTGTAATTAATCCTAATTAATCATTGCGAATTTGTTTTGCTCATCCAAGTTTGCAGACAGTTTCGGAAGACAGAGAATGCGAAATGAACAAGGATTGCAAAGCACAAGTAAACGAAGCACCTGTTCCTTAGAAGGGTGAAATCATGGTTACTGAAAGAGTTTTATACGGTTATCCTGTCGATTGCACCGAACTAAATAAAGCATGATTGAACCCAAATAAAAGTATCACGAGACGCGATGGTTACTCCTATCCTTCTTCAAATAAATTGTTCCTTAAAGTTTAAAATAAAAACATTCTTGTTGCAGTAACGTAATTGGAAAATCTTATATATAAGAGTACCATTAAGAAAACAATATAAAGAAACAAAATTTTCTCTCTTTAAAATATAATATTTTATATATTTTATTTAAAAATTTAAAAAAAAAGACATAACAATTTAGAATTGATTTGCCACCACAAAAATTTACGTAAATAATTTTATAATTTGTTTTATAAAATTTGTGTTAATATTATATATTTTGATATTTCTTAAGATAACATTCTATTAAAGCAAAATTCACTTGAAATTAAATAATATTCTGTTTATATTTTTCCCCCAAGATTCTTCAACTCGCGAGAAATCTTTTGTTTTTGTCTGTAAACTTCTGAGATCTTTCCTTGATACAGTCTGTAAACTTTTCAGACTCTGTTCTGTGTGCATCATTGTAAAAATTATTTATCGGTTCTTTCTGAAGTGGATACTGTCCACAAGTTATTGAAATATAACACACATTCCCGCACAGAGAATTGAACAAGAACGCGTTGCAAATCACAGCCTGCAATTTGTTAGACACTAATGGTAAATTCAAAGGTGTCTACCCAGCGACAGACATTGCGCGTGTAATGAAATTGACCATGATATACCAGGCAACGAGGGACGTTCCTTTGATTTGAGAGGAGGCAACGAGCGAATTGCTGAGCGAAGGGCTCGTGGTAGCGTGGTAAACGAGGGTGAATCTGCGCGCGCGGCAAGGGTGGCGATGGATGTTCCCTTAATTACGGCTAGCACGTAACGTTGGCGTATAAATTTCGGACTGGACTTTCGAAAAATAGATTATACGGTGCTATATGTACAAAGGAACGGCCACGTGTTTTACATGTCAACAAGAGACATATGTATCTACGTAATACGACAAAAGCAAAATCGAGGAGTACAATTAAAGATTTCTTGTTAGACAAGAATATTAAAAGAATGGCATTTCTATATTTTATATATATCTTATTTTTAAATAAGAATTTAACTTTTTTTTGATACAAAGAGATAACAGACTGTAACTAAGCAAGTTTAATTTGTGACATTTTCCTTGACGTATTAGAAAAAGTTCTTTACCATCACTTTTTATACAGTTATTAAAAAATAAAGATTGATAAAATTTATTGAGCCAACGACACCAACGTTAAAATTGCTTGACATTTCGCGTAGTCTCGACAGCTTTACGTACACAAAAGCCCTCAGGTTTATAAAATAGATATATAACTACCAGCATTGAAAGCAGGAACGCACAATTATCAGCGGCTATCACTTTCGCTTGCATTCTTCAGCCACTCGAATGCCCCGCGGATCCAACCATTTTTTTCGGACATAGATGTCCTGTCGTCGGCAGGACGTACATAATGAAATTGGCCGGACGAGCGACCGTGCCGGGGCGTCCCTTTGATTCGACGGACGAGGCAAAAGGCCGGGATAAAGGGTACCCCGAGATAACTCGCCGAACGAGGGTGAAGTCCGTACCGCTGAAAAGAAGAACGGGGTGAATGGTTAGCGAGAAATCGAAAAGAGAGAAGCCGACCAGCCGGGCAAGGGCAAATTTTCGGTCGGCGCCGTTTCCCCGTAATTCCACGTGTGCTCATTCCAGATAACCCTGGTTAAGCAACCCTTGCTAAAACCTTAATGATGCAGTCCCAGCCGTGCGATTCTATCGGAATATCGATGATTACACACGGAACACGTTGAGCTCAGTAAGCCCGGTTGTTTAAACGAATTGTCCTACGAGCTTGGGATAATACGATTCCTTATTACCGCATAAAAACGCCGAAAGCCTTCTTTATGTGGCATTCTTTTCTATAAGACATTTGGTAAGTGCGTAATGTGTATGCAACTTTTTTTTTATTTAAAAAATTAAAGACTTGTGCTTCTCAGACGGTTAAAGATCGAACTCTTTAGATTTCGCTATTAATGACTTGCAAAACGCCGTTATTAAATAAAGGTTAATCACACTCCAGTCTGGCGTCGAAATGCCGACCAAAAACTTCCTAGCTGATGAAGATATTTCGCTGAACTAAGCGGGAATTAATTGCTGAATTCGGGTTCCTTCCAGAACACCACCCGTTCTCCTTACAGGCGACGGTAAAAGCAATCTCTCTTTAATAACTTGCCGGAAAGAGGGTTTGCCTTGTATATGCTGTATACATGTATTGTGACTATATGGAATATTCGCATTATATAATCCGCTTCGTGCTTTCCTCGGAAAATCTTTTGTATAATATTAATGTACATAGAAATGAACGAAACGCATTTTTTTATACACGGAAAGATTTTTATACCTCTCTGCAACTTCGTGTTGGTTATATACGAGAGACTCTTGCATGCGATTTTATTTATTATTAACGCATATCATAAATGTATTTAAATGCATATAATGCAAAACTGAAATCCAAAAATCAGTTTCTTAAGTAACTATAGTCATTGTTTCATAGTTGTCCTAATCATTGGATACAATCAATTCACTAATCAATATTGATTCATATTTTACGGTATCAAGTTATTTTTTAAAACTTTAATTATACACTTGAATTATAACTTTAAAGAAATTGTTTTTGCTTTTATTTTTTTCCCCATAAACCGCTTATCGCAATATTATTTGCGATTTTTATTTTTACCTAGTAGCAGAAATTATTTTTAAATGAGAAACGCATAAGATTCAAAGAGAGAAAAACGTGACTGTTAGGCTACCGTTCTCCTTTTCAAACTTGAGGATAAAAATGCAGATCCACATGTGCAGAATTATGAATCGAATATTCATATTCCGTTCACGCCTATGGACTTGAGATAACTTTTAACGACAGCGATAACTATCGGCTCGAAGCCAACAATGAAATATCGATATCCGCATCTGCCAACGACTCCCTAACCGACAAGAATATTTCATTCGGCTAAACAAGGAATAATAGCTGATTTCGCGTCCTTTTGGGAGCGACGCGAACCTTCTTGCGATGGAACTCAAAAGGGGCGAAAAAAAGCGTGCTTTCCGAAAAGAGGGGTCATCCACCTTAGAGTTTGAAATACGACCGAAGTAGAAAGCTGCTCTCGCGCAAAGGGAAACCTATCAAAGACTTTGCAGCTTTTACAAGATTATCCTAACGGAAGGATTCTGCGCGAAGAAATTTGTAGTAGAGGCGATCGATAGCATCGCGGAATGTAGAATAGGAAGTATTAAATTTACGTGCATAGTAAACAACCGAGGCGCTGTGATAACTTCGCGAATTTCAACGTAACGCGTAATGACATTAATACGTATCCGTGTGTTGTGTGTGCACAGCTCGTCACGGTAAAATATAAATTTTTCTAGTGCCGTTACACTCGTACGTCGAATCGCACGGCGGTCTCATTGTTTTCGTTGCCGTCGAAATGAAAATTCGCGAATTTATTGCGATGGTGGAATGAAATTTTTGAACCGCGTCAGCGAGAAACGCGACGCCTGTGGTTTTAATATTCCGTAGGTGGACGGCGAGATCTCCGGCCGAAGTAATTGTTTAAACCGTATTACACGGGATAAGAGCGAAATCCATACATTAATACTATACGGAAGTATAAAAAGGTTTATATATTATACTCTTAGCTTGAGAACATAACATTTAAACAATGTGTTGGTTTAAAATTTATATTCAACGCACGATACTCGGTGCAAGAATAATCGAGACAAATTTGTTTAACAATTTGTACAAATTTTGACTTCCTTAAAGCTGACGATGACTAGCACAAAACAGTTTTCCATAGTATTCACTCATACATATATAAACGAGATAAAGTCCTGAATTTTGTACTTTGCTTTATGATCCTATTCTGATATTGAAACAGAATACGGAAACCTTGTTAATTAATTCCCACACGTATCAATGGAAATCGTATTACGATTTAGGTTGACTTCGGAACAAGTCTGAATGCAGCTTAAACTATAATTAGCGATCTGGCGTGCTTTGATCCGTGCCGGCTGTACGTGTATGAGCCTTAGGAGAAATTTCAAGTCACGGCAACGTCAGCCGACAGCCTTTCGTCCATTATAATCTCAGTTGAGTTTCCACAAGTCACTCTCCTCAAGAGGGAACGGTTGCCTTCGCGATGTTCGTCATTTAGAAATACGTTTCACATCCCCTTCAACCGCTCCACAATTGAATTCAATTAGTATTGTTTCGGAGAAAGAGGGTGCCTCTCTACGAAAAGTTTCTTTCCTCCCGGAGTTTACCTTGCCCTTTTTGTTTCCGTCCATCCCTCCCACCCCGACAAACCGTGATGCCGTCCTTAAAATTAGTTCGCATTGGCGTGATGCACGATGGTAGATTGCTCCGCGAGAAGTCTTTCTGGCTGACAGCAGGATTTAAATCGACTTCACCTTCGCGACCCTTCTTACGACGTTGCGAAGACCCAGACGAAATGGAAAAGCACTTTTAATTTTCTTTTAATTACATCAATTAATTTTCCGCCAGCCAGGTGGACAGCTGCGTGTGTCGTTCGTTAAGCAATTTTCGAATCAACGATTTAACTTGTTGATTTACATTCACAATGTCTAAATATTTATTTTTCTTTGTAAAAGATAGGCAATGAACGAATACAGTTACTATAAGAAAGTCAAAAATAATTTCTTCTCTTAATTTATCTAACAAGAAATTTTTGTTTAGAATTTAAAAAAAACGTTTATTGATTTTTGCATGATGCTGGCTGTTTGTTTAGCACGTTCGATCAATCCTTTTCAACGTTTAGAAATTACGCGTTCTCTTGGAAAATGCCCATAACGTGGAGGCATTTATGGCTTTCAGTGTAGAGATCTCGCAGAACGTTGCGCTCATTCCGATAAAACAATCGGGCTAAACGGCCGATTGCAGGACAATGCGCGATACCGCGCGTTTCCTGTGTCCAACTGCTTTTATCAGCCATTCGACATGTTGGTGCAGGAGATTTATCTCATCGGGGTAGCTGCGCAATTTAGTTTCTACCAGTAAATTGTCGCTATTGCCGCACTCGATATGGTCTATGACGCTTGGCACGAATGAGAGAGACAGAGCCTCGCGCCAACTACATCGTACAAAAAAAAACGCGAAATTGATTTAATATGTTATCTCGCGCTTTACGCAATCAAGAAAATTTCAGTGCACGTGTCGTTTTTCTGCGCTGAGATTCTTGACCGCATGGAAAACTTTTTGTATGAATATTTTTTATGCTTTCAATATTAAATTGATTTTTATTGACATGAATATCGATTAGTGATTATAACCATATTAATAAGAGTGGAATGGAGAAAAAGGATTGGAGATCTTGCATTCAAGTTTTTTGCAAAATATTCTTACTTTGTTCATAAATTCGCTAAAGCCGAGGGCCCTGATTTTCCTATCCAATAGGTTTAAAACTTTACTCTCTTTTTGCCCTACTTACGCAAAGACATTCCCACGACTCATAAAACAGAACTTTTCCCTTGATTTTTATGAAGATTATGAAGGTCTGCAAGTTTCCGCGTAAGAACGCTCAGTTTCGACCTCATTAAATTATTTGAATATTATTGGCCGCATAAAACGATCGCGTAAATCACAAGGGAATATATACCGTCTTCGTAAATTATTCGATCGTGAACCTAGAAAAGTGATATATAAAATTTCGAAGAAACTTAATGTAATGAAAAGAAAAAGAATTTTTTTATCGGCTACGACACAATAATTTAATTAAAGTTAATAAATCATTTAATGAGTTATTCATTCTTTTTTCTTATTTTACTATATTCTCAATTTTTTCATATTGAGACTATATTGATCTTGACGCTGCAATTTCTTTCTTCTGCAAATAAAGTTTCGGTTTGTGAACTAGTTGATTCTCTAGGAATGTTAAATGCACATGAAACGAGTAATAGATAGTAAAGGAAAGCTCGTCAACATTTACTTTAATTTACAAGACATACAGATAATTTAAGGATTGTTAGGAATTTCCGCACGTATAGTATATTGTACAAACTTTAATGTCACGTAATTGTTAATTATTATAATAATTATTTATTTAAGGTATATTTCCTCTGGCAAAATTTTCTTTCCATAGGTACTCATTGTTTCACATTTATACGCGCACTAAAAATGAGACAAATGTTCTATTGAGTTAATTAAATATGTTTTGTTAACATTGTTATTATTATTAATATTTCTCTGAATGCAATAGTATCAATATAAACCAAAATCAAAAGCGTATATATAATATACAGATAGTTAATTAAATGTTTTAATTAAAATGTGTGTAGGTACGTCAATTAACATATTATGCGATAAGTCTGATCAGAAGCGGGCACAAAATGAAAAGTAAGAGGTAAAATTATGATTTCACGTTCTCTTATTCGATTCGGCTCTAATGATAATTAGTTTGTCGGTGCCTCCTGATGATCACGGGCGCCTTAATTTCACAGTTAAATTCGTCGGACGAAAATCACGGCGAGCGCTCGTCGTTTTGTCAACGATCCCTACTTACGCCAGTCGCGCTTTTTATTAATGAACCTGTAGACGCCAAGAACTTTCCCGGTAATTCGCGCGATCTTTGCGGAAGCGAAGTTTCCACTTGCGACCTCGTTAGGATCGGCGGGGAAAACGTTAGACACGTGAAACAGCGGCGGATAGCTGAGGGGGAGCTAGCCGACATTTGGTTTAATCAATGGGACGTGCAGACAGTTTAGGGATTGTCGCGAGGAAAGCTGCGTTCCCCGCAGAAGAGATTGTGACGCGCAAGCGGAGACATTGCACGTCGAGAAGAGAGTGGAGAAGACAGAAGTTTAGGGAGACAGGCCGCGCGACTGAAGGGGGATGTTATCGTCGCTCAGACTAATTAGTTAGGATTTACTACACACCCGTCCGTCGCGATTCCCGCCGAGATCAATAGCTCGGATTGCTGACCGTGTTTCTTTCAATCTCACGTTCTTTTCATCTTGGGCTATAAATCGACCTTTTGTAAGAGAAATTGTAGGGGCAAATGCATTGTTATAAATCAAACACGCGCCGAGTCGATTAAGAATTTAGAACAAATTATTACACATTCGGTTTACATGCACGGAGAAAAAATATATATGTTTTCCATAGAGAAACATAGTAAAAATTTTTTAAATTCCAGCAATGGTCCACGGCTACTGCCATACATAGTAATTTTTAATATAAAATTTTCTCCGTGTATTTTCTATTATTATTGAATGGATCGATTTTTCCCGATTTGTCAGATAATAGCAATATCTTGCTACTCCGCTTCCACATACTTTGGTTCACACATCTCGAAAATAAAACATAAAAACGTCATTTGCAGACGTGCAAAATCTTGTTCATTGTAACAAAAACGATGACAGGAGGCTATAAAAAAAATCGCGTCATGCAAATTCGCGTATATTCGACTAGGCGAACAGTATCCATCAACACGGCAATTTCACGCGCTTGCATCCAACGAGAAATCGATCGTCGGCGCTGCGACATCATACGCCGCTGCACAATGGGAAACAAATTACGAAATTACCATACTAAGCGACTTCCGGTTGCCGGCACAATGGCGCGGCCAAACCGTGGAACAGATTGAACGGTGGGAGCGCGATCGCCGGAGACCGATCGAAGACCGGTCGGATACATCATTTGCATCCGTCGAAAAGCGCATTATGATTCCAATCCGGCGCTGCGGTATTTCCGTGACGATGCTTTAACAAACGCCGACCTGTTTTCGGCCGGGCGGAAAAGATAGCTGCCGCGCGTTGTATGCCACACGATTCCGCGCCACTCGATTGCGCGGATGACTATGAAAGCAGCTTAAATCACTGGGAATATAGGAAAATTGAGTTGAAAATCTGCTTTAGAACGAGAAATCACGAGCAAAGTGGATCTCATAAATTATGAGCGCGCGATCCACATCAGCCCCGAACGCCTCAGATATTCTTAGCTGATGAGATTAGGTACTCTTATCCGCCGCTGAATATTCTCCTCGCATATAATTATTCTTGATCGCGATGGATTCCGGTGAGGGGAACTAAATGTGCGCGTATAAAGCGGCACATTCGCGAAATTTTAACGCGAGCAACGCAATTTTACGCATGATATGTACATCTCGTTAGACTTTCATTACCGGGCTAATGAAAGTACAACACAACACCGTCATAAATTCTTGTGCCAATCGCTGGAGCAATAATTAGGCTGGAGCTTGCTAGCAATCTAAATTTTACACGTGGGAGTTTGAGCTCAAGCAAGATCAACACGGCGGTGGAGTGCAGATCGTGTTTACGTTACACGAGTGCAGTTTAACCGCTGCCTCGCCATCGGTGACGATAGGACGGGGAACAGCCATGAGAAAAACGCTCTCTTTTGGGAGAAAATAAATGGATAAACATAAATAAAGTTATATCCTGGTTTTTTTTATTCCACTGCGAATATTCATATAATTGTGTTATTCTAATAAAATACGAGTTAAACAAAATGCAAAGCGAAACGCATGCGAGTTTTCTGTTGCAGAGTATTCGTACATTCAAATTGCCCAAGTCTCGAATATTAAATTTCGTGGATTGCACTATTCGCCGGCTCTCTCTCCCTCTCTCTCTTTCTCTCTCGAGATAGGAAACTTTCAATATTCGTTTATATTCTGGAATCATATCTTCTTTTTTTTACACAGCCCGAGTATTTTTATATAATTTTGAAATAGGATAACGCTTTAATAACCATTAGCTATTGCCATTACTTCCCCGAAGGAATTCGAGTTGGTTGTCTGTGAAAACTTGAATTATCTAAAATCGATCGCACCCCGCTGCACACATACGCAACACACATACGCACCAACAAACGTGCCGGATCCGAGGCGGGCTCGGCAAAAGTGGATATATCGGGCACGTGCTGCACGCAAACCAACGCGGACGGATTCGCGGAGCGTGTCTCTCGATTCGGTTTCAGGAGTTCGCGCAATTACGGTCGTGTGTGCCATTATTAGAACGACATTAGCGGTCGTCGGCGTGTGTCTTGTGATCAAAAGGGATAATGACAGGCGCGTGCGAATTAGCGCATCGCGCTCCTATCGATCGTGGATTTAATTAAAGGATGCGAAGTTAGGCGTCGCATATTTCCATCGTGGTCGCACGCGCGCCATATGCAGCCGCATCCGTTGTGGGATTTGCATGAATAATCTGTGACGAGTCGCCGAAGTAAGCCTAACAGACGACCGTGGATTGTATGCACGCCGCGGGATGTCGGGGGGCGTAATGCAATTAAATGGATACGGCGGTGGAGCGCCGCGCCGCGCCGCGGCTGCGTAACGACGTTCCTGTAACTTTTGGAACTTTCGTTGCTATGGGCACGTTACGGAAAGCGTTCCCCCGTAATACGCGGCTAAAAGAGATGTCACTGTCGCAAAAGTACGTACTTCGTGAAAAAAGAAACGATAAATTTATGCAACTTAGAATGAATTAATAAACCACGACAATATTGTGAAGCATTTTTTCAATTTTTAGCGAGGACATCGTGGTAAATTTTGTGTAAATTTCCGTAAGAGATTTCCAGGGGCGTAATCAGGATTTTATTTGGGGGGGAGAGGGATTTTTAAAAAATTAAAATCACAGAAAAACTCGTAACTTTTTTAATTAAATAAGATAACAATATTCGTTCAGGACATTTTCTTTAGACCTTAAAGCATTTACCATTTCATTTGTCTCTCGGCTTTCAACCTTTCATTTTCATATTTTCATATTTGGTTCCAAAATTTCAGGGGGGGGATTTAGCCCCCTAGTTATTAAAAAAAAGTGCTATCACGAGATCCTGCGGAATATTACAAAATATGCTGTATTAATCCTGTAATATGAAAGATACATTTTATTATTGTATATATATAGGCGGATTTCCTTTTGTGGATTTCCACATGAAATCTTTGAGTCGTTACTTGTTCTTTTGCTTTACTGTTTGAGGCACATATGCGTGTACCAGTTTGCGGCAACCGTAGCTGCCTCGTCAGCTAGTGGATTTGCATGAGCAGTCTGCTAGGAATCGCTGGAGTTAGACGAATACACGGCTTACGTCATATATATATATATATATATATATATATATATCATAAAACGTCAGTTGGTGCAACCATATGGTGATTCGTTTGTTACTAACGAGATAAAATCTTATCCGAAATTCTCTCCCGCTATCAGAGTCCAGAAAAAGGAATGCTGCAATCTAAAAGGATCGATTTTGTGCAAAAAAAACAAATTTAATTGAGTTTACAAAATTATCGTTACCCAAGTAGAACAGAAAGTCATAATGACGTCAAAATAATGCTAAAATGACGCCTTTGACAACATTTTGAAGTCATGATGACGTCTAAATGACCTTGGAGTGTAGTTGGATAACTGACCTTGAAGTGTACTTGGATAACTGACAAAATTCTATGCCGTCATGACTTTATTCACCGAAATGGCAAACTAAATAAAATATTAAATAGGTGTATATAATTTTAACATTTAACTGTTTCTCTTTAATTAAATTATATTTAATTCTTGAAATGTAATATTCTTCTCTCCAAAGACGAAATATTCTATCATATTGAATTCCATGGCGGTTTCTATACACGTATAAATGAACAATGAATTTCTATATAAAGAGTGAAATTTGAGGGGATGGCAATTACGGACATGTCAATCATAAATTGCAGTAAAAGCCGAAATGAAATCTAGATCGACGAGAATAATGCAAACAGAGCAAATATTACCTTTTCTACCTTTATGTAGAAAAATAAACTGTTTGCTGCAAATTAATTGCGGTTAATTTCGCTATTATATTAAATATAGCGCAGCTCATAAACGCACAATAAACATTACCGTATCTGAATATAGAAAGAGAAACAATAAAATACATTAAAATTGTATTCTATAACAATTTGGCTGTCGACCATTTTCAGTATAGCAACGCTATTTCGAATTTAGCTTTCGTCGGCGTTTGTACTATCATTTGATAGGATCTGGTTCAAGTTTCTAACACGACCTATATAGGATAGTTCTCCACTCCGCAAATTACTCCCAATGGTGACGATGATAACATTTGCGGATATTCCATATGCTGTCGTGGGTGTTACATATGTTATTAACCACATTGCTATCTTAATTAAATGCATTAAATATGCTTATGGAATATTTAAAGCTCTAAACGTTCGCGTGTGAAACATGCCGAACAAAAGTATTTTAACAAGTAAATTTGCATGTATAACAATACATGAAAGTTATTGCAGATATAATTTTTTATTAAATTCTATACCAGAAACTCTATATAGTATATACGATAATAGAAAAAGTACAATATAATATAGTATTAACAATATTTATATGATAACAAAAGGATTAAGAGAGAATAGAATAAAAGAATAAAATAATAAGATCTCACAGAATTATCTTATTCTTATTTTTATTGTAAATGAGATCTTTTTTCTCATTGTGCAAGTCAGAAGAAACTCGCTAGGAATATCATTGCATAACAGATATCCTTAAATTATATTATCCATGATAAATGGGTTGCATAAAGGGGCGTCATAATTAATGCAGCGATGAAATAAAAAAGTATTCTTCACAAGACTTAAGGTATAATTATATTGATTCAGCGTAGATTAACTTCGCTCTATTACACTAATCAACCAACCAAGTATAAACGGCTTCATAATAAAATAACCACGAAACTTAACTACAACGATGAGAGGTTGGCATCAATAAACTTGCGCTTGATTAATTTTTATTACGAGCGACATGCCAATGCACTTCCGGTAATGCCGCAAGTGGACTAAAATTAATGGACTTACAATATTGTTGAATCGTATGATATTGTTGAAATATTAATCGAATAATTATTAATTGTTAAATAAGCTTAAATAACACGAAACAATTGATATGCAAAATAATAGAAAGTAATTTTTGCAGTTTTATTTTATAATATGCGAACTTTTGTTTACAAAGATAAGATAAGCTAAAAGTATAGGAATAATTATTGCACTTAAGGCACTTTTGTAAATAAAAATGTCATAATAATACATATATAGTATATTAAATTTAATATTTAAATTTATATATATAAATAAATTAAATTTGATATATATATAATTTTATATATATATAAAGTTGTAATATGATATTTAAAGCTAGAAACAATTACAGTTAAAATGCAATGCACGTTATCAATACGTATTCAAACTTCGCTTACATTTGCAAGAGAGTTTTATTAAGCTACTTACTCGTCTATACATTCCTTCCACGTTACCACTGTTTCACAAGCATATTATCGCCCAAGTTTCTCTATAAATATTAATTTACCAAGTTTATATAGGAGTGATGAAATATGACATAGTCGAGAATTCGCGATTATCTATAATTGTAAAGTATATGAATACGCATAACAAGATACGCGTTTTATTTGTAATATAAGTAAAACTGATACAAGGTATATGAAACAATCAGACCTTAATTTTTATTCTAATTACCATATCTCTATAAATTAGTGACGCTTAATTATAAGTAAAAAGAAAAAATCACGAAAAAATTAGTACAATTGAAAAATTGTGATAATTATATTGTATTACGACACATATAATTCAATTTTAACGAAATTTCTTCATTTATAATTAAACCGATAGGTTATATATCTTTACTCTATATACTTTTTTATCTAATTAATAATTTCGCATATTTTTTTATCTAAATAATTTTTACATTTTAACAAGTAATATTGCTGCAAGAAATATTGAAATCGGCAAAAGTTTAATTATGACTGTCGACGGTCGACATTGGTCAGATCGATCAGTCTCATCAGTGGCACGGTGGCTGAACATAAACTGCTCTGACCCTTACGACGTGACTTGAGTTAACGATTACAATTATCGCGATATATATGTAGGATCGTTTCTCATTCCAGAATCGCCATAAATCATGCACTCTATATTATCACGTAATATCACGTAGAAAGATTCTTTTTTCTAACACAGAAATTCCAATATTCCTCAACCGGATAATTGTATAATGGAAGAAAATGCATGTTGAAGATTGCGAATGAATTATCGCTAAATGGCGCACCATTTTACCCGCTCACTTTATACGGTCATTACAAAAGCGTGTGTATCTATTTGTACGTTTAGACGAGATAATTAGCCATAAAGGCAACTAATTTCGAGCATGGGCGAACTAATTTGGAATCGTACGTGCTACTAACCGCGATAACGAGAAATTATATCTGGTTATTAAACTCCACCCTCTCGAAATAAGGATCGAGTTAAATTCAAACGTTCTCAAATTAAAATTCTCTTCGTGCGTGAAACATTATGAAGCTCTTCGAAGCATAAACTCTATAAATCAGCATGTGGAAGAAGAGATGTAATAACGTATTTTAAGCGTGTTGGCATCATTAGGAGTTACGTAATTCAACTGTCATTCAAATTTATATGACAAGATCATAATTAATCTCATCAAAACTTTAGGCAACGGCATTTGCCATTTGCACGTTCTGCACTGCACTGCGTGGCTACAATGTAGCTATAAAAATAAAATTTTACTACAAAATGCTGAAAATTTTATCGCGACATTGCTCATCATAAAATGAACACGCTATATGTCTGCAAACACTTAATTTTAAGTGACATAACTCGACAATACTCCGCTCAGTCGATGTTATTAGCATCGCACAAAACAATCGAAAAAATATTTCAGGCTTGATTAATGCATTCTTAATATCTGCAAAAACATGCTAACCGCGATAACGAGAAATCTTTTTTATTTATAACCCCTTCGAAATCTTTTTTATTCATAAGTGCGTTGGTTTAGATGAAAGGTACTCCAAGTATTTCCTGGGAACTTGGAGTGGGGATGATCAATTAACTTCTTTTTCGTTTCATTGCGAAGAGCACTCGCTCCAAGCATTTTAGCATCTATTATCACTCACCATTTACTATCACTCACATCACTTTCTTCCTTCGCACCACGTGCCATTCCATCTTATCGGCAGCATCAATTCCTCGTGCTCCAATAAAGATCTGTCTGTCTGCACGCTCGTCTTATTATCTTCCTATCGTAAAAAGGAACCGTCCTTTAATTAACAGACCCTTTAAGAAACGAATTGGCGTAGCGCTGCGCGATCAATCACACGATTGGCCGCTCCACGACACTCCGGTGTACACACAAAGGCGAGCGCGCGCCAAAGAAGAAGGGCTCGCTCTGGATTGCGATGTTTTTCATTAATTGCCCGACTCCGCTGGTCGTTTGCCGATCGGAAGACAAAGTTAAACAAGGGCGCGACCGGCCGCGCGGCAAGGTATCGACTCGTTATCGGATCCCAGTATCCCGTGCGCGCGACAGAGAAGAGACCCGATCGTAAATCCCCTTGCCTGCAAAATTAGTTCCACGTCCATTTAGTAATCACCCAGCCGTTTCCCTTGATTAGCCGAACTTGCGCCCTCCCTGCGACCTCTTCGCCGCGGCGCGGTGCCGGTTTCGAGACGTGACACTCGGAGCTCCGCGCTTTAATGGACGATTTACCTTCTCGCCTCCTCCTGGCGTCGTGGAATCGCAGGAGCGTTCACTCGGAAAGATCGCTCGCCGAGGCGCGTGTTACGGCGAACTCTAATCGCCCCGTACCGACTCTCGGCCGAAGGGTTGTGTCTCGAAGGGATTCGGTCGGGCGCCGCCGTGTTTAGATCAGTCACTGTCGATTTTATCAAGAGAAAGCTCGCGCCTTGCTGCAATGAAATTATTTAGCAACCGATTGAACACCGAATGCCATCTAATCGCTACCTAATCCTGAACGCTTGTCAAAGAAGAACTGCCAAGATTTCCTACGCTTGATCAGACTGAGCAAATAAAACGCAAGCAAGAGGAGATTGGAATCCCGGATGCTGCTTTAAAGCACCGGAAATGTCGGGCTATCTCTCGAAACTGCATCTTGTTGTAAAATGTGCCGATGGGTTTAAATAAGGGCTGAATGTCGTCATTTTAAAAATCTACAGTATCAATCCGTACATTTCACAAAGGAGATAAAAATAGTTTTAACTTTCAAACCAGCTTTCTCAGTCTTTACTTAACCTGTAGTTATAATTGCGTTTCTGACAAACTCGGCTATTATTATTATCGACTAATACAATAAATACAGATTTTAAAATTAAGACATGTAACGAGATGCTCGATGTACATCAAATCTACATCTCAATATGCTTGCTTTCATCCGAAACATTTTGTCTGATCTTGGTTTCTCGAATAACCAATTAGTCTTTGTCATTCTTTCGTTTTCACTTCCGTCTCCGATGGAATAACGGAACGGAGCGTAGAATATTCTTATTCCCTTACGGCTTTCTATAGTCCGCTAGACAAAGGCTCCGAAAGGTAACCGGACACCCGCCCCGATTTCCGCGATTTAACGAACAATTTGCATGCACCTATCGGCTTTGAGCCGGGAATAGGAAACGAACCTTCGAAAGAAACGTTCTCCGTTTTTACAAGTAAATCCTACCTTTAATCTTGCCGGCGGCGTAAAAGAAAAAGAGCGCTCTTCGCGCTCGGGCACGCGCTTTCTTTGCCTTTGCAGCGCCATTATGTGCCTAGTTGCGTCCGTTCCACCCTTCGTGCAATCACACTCGGCCACTGTTTCTTGACACCCTCTCCGCTTGCCACCAGCCACCTACCGTCCAGAAACCCCTTCCCTCCCTCTGGGCACACCGCGGGGCTTAACTTCCTTTAACGGCACCTCTTTTTTACTGCAAATGACTTTTAAGTGGTCTTAAATACCCCATTACGTTTAAAAGTGGGTTATGAATGAGCTGTGCGTTACGGTACCATCGTGTTACTATCTCCCGGGATCACTTCATGAATTCCTCGGGTCGTACCTAATTACGTGGTGTTTGGTAATAGACGCATTTGCTGCACACGGTGATAATTCCGGTAAAACTGACGTT